>JAAEAF010003077.1:0-28081 GCA_011037195.1 Triatoma infestans | reverse complement strand
TCCGAGCGTTTCGCGAGATTGGCAGAAATAGACAGACTCAGACGCGTTGCAATGATGGCTTACTCTCTGAACCTCTTTCTCAACTACTTATATGTGCCACTGTTGCGAAGTTCCCATGGAAACCGGAAATTCCGAGCTAAAATCCGTTCAACCATATTATGACCATATTGCTTTAGCACTTACTTCTTCAGGTATTGCTGCTTTCTGTTGATGGAAGGAGGTAGAACAGTGCATTCAGCTCTTAAACTGTCATGACTTAAACATGCACTTCACAGAAAATCTAACATATAATATTTCTAAAACATCAGGAATGGGAAAGGTTCTTCGGACGTGCAAAATCATTGTGTGGGATGAGTGTACAATTGCTTATAAGAAGACATTGCAAGTATTAGACCATACATTGAAACTTTGCGAAATAATCAGGTTCCATTTGTTGAAGCATTGAAGTTACTAGCCGCTGACTTCTGGCAAACGCTTCCAGTGATACCTCGCCCAACACCAGCTGATGAATTGCATGCCTGCTTGAAATATTGAACTACAGTAAAAAAAAAAAAAATCATTTAACAACGAATATGAGAGTTCAACTTCAAAACGATTCAACAGCTGCCATATTTTCAAGACAGTTACTCGAACTCGGTAACGGCACTGTTCCTACAAATCCGGAAACGGGAAAAATCACCTTCCCATCTATTTTCTGCAACATTGTACATTCACAAGAAGAATTAGTAAACAGGGTATTCCAAAGCATCGAAACAAAAATTATCAAAATCACGCATGGTTAAGCCTAAAAATCAGACTGAGCCACAGCGAAGCGTGTTCGGGTTAGCTAGTAGGAATATAGCAAGAAAAAGAAATATATATATTTTTTTTTTTAATTTAAGGCGTGGAGCCTTCTCAGAGCACTGCCGGGGCTTCAGGGCTGTAGAGGGTTTTAGGAAGAAAAAAATCTAAGGGTAGCACAGCTGGACTCGAATCCGAAACTCCGCGTGGAAGTCCAGTACGCTATCTAAAAAAAATAGATCCGGCTTGGAAGCGCCCATAGATAAGAAAAGGGTTTTTCTTAAAATTTGCAGGTGAACAGATCATAGGGTTGCTATGGAACATTTTTTTTTAAAAAGATTCATTCATTGAAGATTTATTTCTGATGATATAGCTCATTACATAAGCAACTCTTTCTGTCATATCAAGTTTTGTTTAATAATATATTTTGTGTTTAGTGTGTTTAATGAAAATTATATGTAACACCGATTAACATTATTTTTTTTTTAATTTTATCCCTGAAGAAGACAATAAATTTGTCGAAACGTTGGAAAAGTTTTTAAAAAAAGTGTAATTTTTATTGACCGCTCCTCGAGATATCCTGCAGAGTTATTAATAAGATCGGTCAACAATCTTTATTATCACTATGTCAAAAATAACCATAACAAAACGACCCTTAATTTCTACAAAAAAAAAAAGAAACCTAAATAGTCAATTATTGAAATATCCTGTTGACCACCTACCTGGTCTGTCATGAAAACAGAAAGGTCTATTAAGGATTTTTAGAATAGATCTGTACGAATTTCGAGATTAGAGAAGAAGAGAAACTACAATATTAATTAGATTTCTTAGATATAGTGCAGAAGTGATTCAGTTGAGCAGAGACTGGGAGACATCCTACCCAATATGCGTTCGTCGGAGTTAGCATGATTATTGGCCATGAGTTGCCTGGAATGGTCTCTATACCAGAGTAAAAGAATACTTCTCCATATGAGACTATCTGCGGCAATGATGCAACCATTATTTTCTTTAATGATTTCATAAAATCTCTTGTTATGAATTCATAAAAGCCCGGACGCCTGACGCATACTGCATTTTTACTGACTGTTCCAAATATAATGTATAGTGCTGGTATATGATTGTATACGACCCAAATAACATCTTCTGCAAATTAGCTTCCATATCAGAAAAATCATCGATATTTTCGGCAATATTAATCGCCCTTCACCTGACTCTACAATACCTTAGAAATCTGCGTGATGAATTTTTAGAAATCTCCATACTGAGCTATAGTAAAAGTTTGCTGATAAAAAGTAGGCAATTCGCTTACTTCTTCCTCTTATAATCACATTGTCCTAGAAATATTGTACCTTCTTAATTATCTAATATCAGAAAGAAAGCTTAAGCTAAAGTTTATGTGAATTAGAGAGCACTCTGGCTGGCTTAAGAAATAACGAAATCGTAGACTGCTTGGCTAAAGGTGCTGCTAATTCTGGGTACATTATCTACATAAAACTCCCTTCAATGGTCGTGAAAAGTCACATAAGGGGCCAGTTTTGAAAATGTGACAACTAAGTGCAGTACCTAATTCAAATAAAAGACCCAGACCCTAGCATGATTTATATGCCTGTAATGGGAAACCTTCCTCGGTTTAAGGGGCTAACATGTAACGTAACCATAATTAAAATGAAACCCAACAAAACAGTTTGTGGTGCTTATTTACAATAAAATTAAGCAGTGGACCTCTCCATTATACGAGAGATGCCAGAGAACTTCAAACATATGGTGTCGGCCATCTATCTCGCACAAAAGGGTCAGATTATTTAACCAACTTTCAAATATTTGCAAGCTCTTTTTCAATATGAAGAACTTTTTTATTTGCTAACAATAAATGCAAAAATTGTTTTGTTTCCAAAGACATTAAACGCTGAACCAATTTATTAAATGACATATATGTCAAACTTCTATAAGAAAATATCACTTCTTCAGACAATCTTGGCACCTTTAAGAGCTTCTTAACCATGGACATTATCCTGTCGCATGCAACATACCCACCACTAATTTACATGCACTGCAAAGGTTGCTGATGTGGATTGGAGGACATTTTCTTGAATAAACTTACATAAGTTGGTGTGTTTTTTAGCTAAATATGTGCTCACTTCCACGTACTTTACATATTGTGGAGCCAGAATGGAGTCTTTCGTTTGGAGGTACAAAGAGTATATAAATTAATTGTATCTGTTCATACATACGTAGACATAAACTGTGGCTCTCTTTTCCCTGCAGATCTATTCTTTCTTTTTTTAAAATATTTCCCGACTTTTCAAAATAATCTCTTTTGATAAGATGATTTAATAAATTAAAACGAACCACAAAAGTGAGATAACCCGACCTTTTGTTAGTTCATTGATGAACAACTTTATAGGAAAGATATAACTAGAATTTAAGAATAGACATCATAGAGATCTGTTGTGTGTGTTGACTATCAGTTGTATTATTATGAAAGTGCTGCACTCTATAATTAAACAATATAACAATTGCAAACCAATTAAGTGAAAGTGATCTCTCTCTATATATATAGATAATTAAATATATAGAATGGTTAGTGGACAATGACAGATATTAGCAGGCAATCACCTGAATTGAAATTTAATTAAAGCCTACCCCCATTAGTAACATAAACTGGCTAAAGAGGCTATGAGAAGACGGGTGAGAGTGTGTTCTCCGGTCAGATGAGATCAAAATAACCTAATAATGTCTCTTCTTACTCAAGGATCTATCCATTTACTGTTGACTTGAATTAAAGAGAAAGAGAATTGACTGGAATACTCTTCCTAAGGGAGAGTATATTTGTTTGTTTCTATGGCTATGTGTGTTTGACTGCCTGCCTATCTTGTATGTAGTAAGCTAAAGACAGAGTTGAGGATTAGACAACTTTGAAGTAACTAAGATATAAGTTTATGTCTTCCTAGAGTGTGAGTTTACTATCCCTAGAAATACTCCATCACAACCGTTTGACTTCCTTGGTGACCACATCGTTCACAAGGAATCCTTTGATGTACACCTTAATACTTAACTTATTTACGCGACTAGTTTCAATTTCCTTCCAAAACTGTTTCTACGTTCAATAAGCAAGTTAATTTTAAAGATCAATAGAATTATATAGGTTAAATTTTCTGTTTCTAAAGTTTATGTTAAAATCTAGTTTATTCATATATATATATATATATATATAACTTTGCTACTGCTAACTTAAATGAAATAAGTTTGAGTAAAGGCTGTATTTTAATTTAATATAATTAGATTTATCTTATTGAATACACAGATTAAATATAATTTTATTTTATACTTAGCACAAAATACTATAAAACTGAAGTCAAGGTTCGGTCAAAAGAATGAAAAGACACAATGTTTTACCGATGTTTTGGCAAATTCCATAATATTACTAAGATTAAAAAATGGATTACAGCCATTGCAATCTATAAAATAAAATGTGTGCATACACACACAACTTTCTCTTACTGTGATATACATAGTTATAGTAATACATAATCGATACTTGATGTTTAGTTGTCTTCAAAATATATTGAAAAGGTGAATCGAAACTTCATAAAATCTACTTTTTTGAAGAAAACATAACTTCTACTCCAAGACCTCCTTTAAATGATTTACTCTGAAAACTAATTCAAACAGAAGAGATAGATCATTGTAGTGTGTTTTAGTATAGTGAAAACAAGTTTAATGAAATTCGTTGGTGTCTTTATGGAAAAAATTGTAAAAAAAAAAAAAACTGTGTAGTAATTTTGCATGCACTTCTGTAAACCAATTTTCTTCAAACTCGATTTTATGGCATCATATTTCAAATAATTGATAATATTATGTAGATGCTGGAGAAGATGTAGGGAAATTCTCCATAATGGATTTTATGGAATCACGTCGAAGGTGGCGAAGGAGGGTGGGTTTCTGCGGCATTTCGTACAGAACTGCCTGTGGTGCATTGAAAAATGGTTAAACACGCAAACATACAATATATTGGAAAAATATTGCGGGGCTGAGGAACTCTATGATTTTGCTGGAGGGCCCCTCAAAGACTCTCGGCAGAACAAAAGTAGAGCTAAGGAAAATTACGGCCCTAGTTATAGGGCATTGTCTTTTAAGGAAACATTTGCATAATATAGGTCTCTCAGTGGACCCACTTTGCAGGAAATCCGGACCCAAGGATAAGACACCGTTTCACCTTCTTGGAAAGTGCAAAGACTATGTTCGCAGACGATTCCTGAAATTTGGCGTCCACAATTTGGAGCCGAAGGTGCAGATCAGAAATTTCACTCGCCTCAGCTGTGGCGTTTTTTTAATAATACAAGGCTGATGTGAAGCGCTTGTACGGGGTGTACAATAGGCCCAGCGGAGATCTAAGAGCTAAACCTCCTTTTGTAGGCCCTGAGTTTCTAGATTTATTTTCCTCTTGAGTTATTTCAGTTTATTATATCATTCTATCAACAGGCGTACGACAGTGTAGAGAGGTCTAAGATTTTTAAAGATATGATACAATTTGGAATTCCCAAGAAATTAATTCGCCTGTGTCGAATGACTCTCCAAGATACCAAGTGTCGGGTTAAAGTTATGGAATAGCCTGACTAATGAATTCACTGTAGACTGTGGCATAAGGCAAGGTGACCCACTAGCTCCAACCATTTTTAACTTCGTAATGGAAGGTGTGATGAGGAACATCCGCAGGAACCCAGGAGGGACGATATGCAACCGGCTAACTCAGCGAATGGCCTACGCCGATGACGTGGTCATTTCATCCAGAACATTGTCAGCAATGTCTGGGGAGTAGATGAAGAATTCGATAAGGGAGCGAGTAGTTGGGGGCTTAAAATAAATGACCTTAAAACCGCGTACGTGAGAATCTCCTAGAAGAGGACAATCAACAATAAAGTTTCTTCAGCATGAATTTCCGGTCGAACAAGAATTTAAATAACTTGGGACGTTATTTACTGCAGATAATGACATGGTAACAGAAATAAAAGCAAGGATTGCTGCAGGGAATCGTTGTTACTATGCAGTCCAGGAGGTTTTAAATTTTAACACACTATCTCTTAGTACTAGAGTGTTAGTGTATGAGACCATTATACGACCGATAGTCATGTATGGCAGCGAAGCATGGGTCCTCACTAAAGCGAGTGAAAGACTTCTCAACGAGTGGGAAAGGAAAGTATTGAGGGAAATATATGGCCCGAAGTGGGTTAACGGTGAAATTAAAATTTTGAGCAACTCTGAAATTAGAAAAAAGTATAGCTAGCCGGACATAGTTGCTACTGTTAAAAAGAATAGGTTGTGATGGCTGGGTCATGTGGAGAGGATGGGTATAGGAAGAGTTCCCAAAATAATGTTATATAGCAAGATTGGGAGAATGAGAAAGAAAGGAAGGCCACGTATGAGGTGGGTGGAGGACGTAGAGAAGGATTTGAGGAGGATTGGAGTCAAAAGATGGAGGAGGGAGGCAGTTGATAGAGAGGAATGGGGGAGAATTGTTGAGGAAGCCTTGATCCTCAATGGGCCGTAGCGCTAGGAAGAGAGAGAGAGAGAGATCAACAGGGTTCATGAAGGAGAGGAATGGTCTGGTTTGAATGAATAAATAAAATATGGCTAACACTGTATAATATAAGGATTGCTACTGACTACCTGGACTTTACACTTTTTGGCGAGCGAAGGTCATAAGTTGAACTTTTAAAGTCTAAACGAGAGGGATTCCTTATATTGGCCTGAGGTTCGCCCGATTTTTTTTATTTTTTTTAGGTTTCGTCGATTTAGGCGTGTCCCTCCTCTTCGATAAATTGTAACGACATTAGTGATGACAGTATCGAGGACTTCCTGGAACGCCTCATTTTTTTTTTTCTTCAACTCTTGCGTTTTCTTGTTGTTTTGGTAATTATTCTAAATTCTTTTTTCATCTTGAGCTGACTATTTGGGAACAATAATACTTGACGGGATAGTAATTTGTTCAGTATCTGTTTTATTTATCTCGCACAGTTTCTCTCTCAGCAATCTTTATGTGAGCAGGACGATCTTCTTCTTGTGTTTTGGTTTGTTTCTTTATCTTCTACAACATTATCAGTAGATGTTGACGGCTTTAAAGAAAGAGAAGATCGACGTGATTCCATAAAATCCATTATGGAGAATTTCCCTACATCTTCTCCAGCATCTACATAATAATATCAATTATATTATGAAATATGATGCCACAAAATCGAGTTTGAAGAAAATTGGTTTACGGAAATGCATGCAACATTATTACACAGTTTTTTGTTATACAATTTTTTCCATAAAGACACCAACGAGTTTCATTAAACTTGTTTTCACTATACTAAAACACACTACAATGATCTATCTCTTCTGTTTGAATTAGTTTTCAGAGTAAATCATTTAAAGGAGGTCTTGGAGTAGAAGTTATGTTTTCTTCAAAAAAGTAGATTTTATGAAGTTTCGATTCATCCTCCTTCGTCCGGCCTCTTCGTTACCTTGAATGCCTTTATGTCCCGGCACCCAACCCAGCCGAAGGCTATTGTGGTTTGCCAGACATTGAGGCAAACATATATAACTACAAGGTTTACCAATACTCCTTTTAAATGAATTTTCCCGGAGAAATATTTCAAATCGAAGTTGTAGCTCTTTATATACGAAGTTAATATTCCAAGTTTAAAGAAAAAAGAAATCGCGAAAAATTGAAATTTGAATTGAATTGAAAATTGAAAAATTTTCGGTTGACCGATTTTGATCATAACCTTATTGTCCTAGCACTTAATCTAAATATTAAGTTTGAACTTTGCGATTTTCTCTTCTTGAATTATCGCGACCAAACACAAATACACATAAACGTTCAATTGATACCATATACAACACATATTAGTATTGTATGAAACAACAAAAAAAGGTTATTTAAAAAAAAAAATCTGGTGTGAAACACTCACACAACTTTCTCTTACTCCAGTTCTCAAAATTATTATAATTGACAAATTTTATAGTTTGTATACAAATTTAACGAAATTCGTCGAAAACTGAAAAAAAACTGTTCAGTAAAAGCGCACTTCTGGTTTACTAATTTTTTTGAAACTCGGAATTTTAGCAATCTATTTATTTCTAATTAATTTTGTTTGGATGATAGAATTGAATAATCAACTATGATAGCACTTTAGAGGAAGCTGAAACCCGACCCCGTCCCCTAAAAGTGCCCTTAAATGAATTTTCCCAGCAAAATGTTTTAAATAAATGATGTAGATCTTTGCATGTTTAGTTTATATTATAAGTTTCAAGAAAATCGTCGGAGCCATTTTTGAGAAAATCGCGAAAAAGTGAAAAAATCATGCAGGAAAGTGGTAAAGTAAACGCACTTCCGGTTATCCGATTTTTTCAAAAGCTTGGAATTTCAACAACATATTCAAATTCTAATTAACATTATTTAGATGACAGAGTTGTCTAAAATAAACTGAAATAGCACTTTAAATGAAAACCTAACCCCACTCCTCCCCCAGAAGGGCCCTTAAATGAATTTTCCCGGGAGAAATGTTTCAAATAAAAGTTGTAGTTGCTAGTATGTGTAGTAGATATGACAAGTTTGAAGAAAATCATTGGAGCAATTTTTGAGAAAATTGCAAAAATGTAAAAAAAAAACCACTAGTAAAGTGGTACTTCTGGTTGAGGAATTTTGACAGATGACCCATGTCCGATCCCATGGTGATAACTAAACAGAATATCAAGTTTGAACTTTCTACAATTTTTCGTTTTTGAGCTATGCTGTTCACATACATACATACACACACACAAACCATTTGCTAAAAACCACTTTTTTGGACTCCGGGGGACCTCAAAACGGATATTTCCGATGAAAACTCAATATCGAAAAATTTGACACGATTACAATACTTCCTCTTACTAGGAGTAAGAGAAAGTAAAAAGACCACTTTTTCGGACTCAAGGAAACTCAAAAAGTATATATCCGGTGAATAGTTGATATAGAAAACTTGTATGTAAGGGTCCCAATACTTTCAGGAAGCAGTAAGAGAATGTAAGTACTGGACAAAAAAACAATAACAAAGTAAAAAATTTGTATAACATCGGAATAAATAAAAAAAGCTGTTGTGAAACACTCATGCAACTTTCTCTTAATGCAAATTAACAAAATTGTAATTGACCAATTTTCCCTCAAACTTATAATTTTCACGAAATATTAATCTTCTGCTTAATATTAATGGGAGAATCTAAACTATAACGACCTTATTCAGGTCGATGGCAACAAACAGACCTTAGGATACATGGTGTTGGTATTTTAGTTTAATCTAGCTAATCGGTATGATACAAGTCCAAATAAATAAATAAAATCAAAATTACATACCCTAGAATCCTATAGCATAAATCTTGCACCAAGCTAGAGCACAGATGAGAAGGATAGGTTCCATCAATTATTAAGCAGCCATATTCTATTTATAATAAACCAAAATTAACTACATAAAATATAATAAAAGCAATAAAATAATAAAGCGATCAAAACAAGAATAATTTCTGAAAAATGAAAATATAAACTTATAATAATACGTGTACAAGAAAGTAATAACAATGATACAAATTATAATCAAATACTATTGTGATGGATGCAAGAAATCTAAAAATATATTTTAATTTGAACAAATCAAAATTATGAAGTATATGTGACATTCCCTTGCAAAAGGACATTTCAGGTACAAGAATACTATTGTCTTTTAGAGTTCATGAACTTGATAGCATTGTCTACCCCTTCTTCTCACAAAGGAAGACTTGAAATAACAATTAGAAGACATTCCTGCAAGCATAGTTTGTTGTAGACATTTAAAAGCAGAACACTTGTTTTTCACTCTCTTAGCAACAATGCATATTAATAAGTTAATAATTTATTTGCAAATAACTTGTAGTTATTGTTTTAATAGAATATATTTATTGTTAGCAGAGGTGAGTTCTTTCTTATTTCTGATACTTCTCTCTTAAACATATATACTTACAAGCCCTTTTACTAAACCGCTCGTGCTACTATAAACATACAACACAATATCGCCAATACATTTCACTATCTTCAGGGGAATCAAAATAACGCTTGCAACTAGCAGCAAAATTCAAAGAAATGTAAATATAATATAAAATACAGGCACACGCTCTAACTATGGAGAGAAGGTAATCATAGTTATTGTGGTTGGTTCCGCAGAGCTGGAAAGCATCAGAGATATTTTCCGTGATAGCCTGCTTCTTTTTGTGGTAATCGACCGGTTTCGGGCGTCGCCCGCCCATCATCAGGATGCATTTGTCAAACAGTGTGATAACATAGATTTGCACAGAGCAAATTTAGTTGATACACTGACTGGGCTTTAAATGTTTTTGTTTGGGACTAACTAGGTTAAAAGGGTAGGTTGGGGTGGGGGATTTTTTCAAAAAAAATTTTTAATGATATATTTAAAAAAAGTTTGAACTTAAGCTAGTTTAGGCCTGTTATATATATTTAGGCATGTAAAGAACTCATATTTAAATGTACATGCGTGAGTGGATGGCGTGTGTGAATTATGAAAATGTGAAATGTGAAATATGTTTGTGTTATTAAAAGCAACCTGCTTATTATATAGATTGATTGTTTATCGGTTTATTTTGTTAAACAAAATATTATTTATTTATCTATTATACTATCTTAGGATCATTTAGCTCGTATTTTATTCATTTCATGTCAGTAACTATTTCACAGCAGCCCACAGCTGACACAGTGTTATTTCGCGCTGTTATAAATAAATAAATATAATAATAGTAAGATAGTGTGGATAATTAATTACAAATTAATTAATTTACCCAAATTTACATAATTACAAATTAAAATTAATTACCCAAACACGTGTTTCCCCCCACGTGTTGTTTCCATTGTAAGGAAAATTTGCCCTTTAACAACCCAAACACACGTGTTTTTCCACCCAGCTGACCATACCCTTTGACCTAGTTTATGAGTTTAGTTTTAAATGCAGTTAATAACACCAGTCAGCGTGTAAAACTGAGTTTGCTCTGTGCAAGTCTGTGTTGCCACACTGTCTGAAAAACGCATCCTGAAGAATGGGCGAACGCCCGAAACCGTCGATGACCACCAAAATGGAAGCGGCTACCACGGAAATGGCCTCTGACACGTAGTTTAAGTTAACACCCCAGTGTTGAACGTTTCCATTTTTGAAAAGTTGAACAAATGGCGTTTTTTTTTTTTCCCCCTCAGGTACCATCCCCCCCTCACACCCTTTAAAACCTAGTTAGGTCCACCTAACCCCCCCACCCCCCAAAAAAACATTCCCCGACCAATACATTGTATCAATAAAATTTGCTCTGTACAAATCTATGTTATGTGATGGGTGCCAGAAATATAGAAATATATTTAATTTGAAAAAAATCAAACATATTAAGAATATGTGTCAGTTCCTTTGCAAAAGGACATTTCAGGTCTTTTAGAGTTCATGAACTTGATAGCATTATCCTACCCCTCTTCTCACAGGGGAAGATTTGAAATAACAATTAGAAGACATTCCTTCAGAAGAGTTTTGTTGTAGACACCGAGAAGAACACATCAGGACTGTGCCAGTTTTAAATTATAACATAAGAATTTATTCCAAATAAATTCAGTAAATTAATTAATGCTGTGTAATTGAATAGTAATTAAATATCTTTAAAGAATATATTTAATTTAATCTACCAATGTTTTCCTAATTATTCTTATTACTTGTCTCTTAAACATATATACTTACAAGCCCTTTTACTAAACCGCTCGTGCTAACACTACCACTACTTTACAACACATCACACCAAAAACATTTCAGTTATCACACTGTTTGACAAACGCATCCTGATTATGGGCGAACGCTCGAAACCTCATAAAGACCACAAAAAGATGCAGGCTATCATGGAAAATATCTCTGCGCTACTAGCGTTCTCAGCAGGTTATGCTAGGAGCGCTAGTAGTAGCCGGCTTTGCCAACCTTTACGGTTTGCAAACTTAATAAAATGTCTTTTCTGAAGAAAGCATAAACTGTTCCCACCATCTAAAACTTTTCTTTAAATCAATATCCCGGACAAAAAAAAATTTGAACCAAAAGTGATAGATCTCTTCTATATTCACAATTAGTGTGCCAAATTTAATGAAATTCATTAGTGCTTTTATGGAGAAAATTGCGAAAACAGAAGAAAATGGTTCAGTGAAAACGCATTTACGGTTTACTCATTTTTTTTAAAGGGATTTTGGCAATAACTCTAAAATTGTAACTTCATATTGTAGTTCAAATGTTCAGTTTAAACATATTCATTAGGGACCTGACATTAGCAATTTTTCATCATATTCTAGCAAATAAATTGCTCCGGAAAAATGTTAGCATTCAAAAATTTAAAAAAAAAAGCTTCGGGTTTTGCTTTCGAGAAAATTTCAAATCTCCAGAAACTTATTTTGCAGAGTGGCCTTTTTTTAAACAATTTTTTTTTTAAATTGCAATTCTATTTATGTTTCTCATATAACTTGTATAGAAAGGAGTATCATATAGTAAACTTAATAATAAGGTTAATTATTTGACTTAATAAGTCAATTTATCAATTTTGAGTGCGATTTTTTTTTTGTTGTGAGATATATTGTTCAGACACACACCCACACACACACATGTTTTATTCATTCACACCAGACACTAAAATCATTTTTTTCGAACTCAGGAAAACCTTAACACATGCAGTTCTTGTGAAAACCAAATTTCAAAAATTCTTACGATCGCAAATTTCCTTGACTGTAGTAAGTGAAAATAAAGATGAAATAAGTCCTATAAATGAATATTATTAAATCATTCAATACTTCCCCTCATTATAATGAGAAATATTTTTTGATCGATAATGTAAAAAGTAAAAATGTTTAAAAATAAGTCACTCAGAGAAGGAAAAGACTCTAAGCAGTTGGAAATGGAAGGGGGAAGATCATTATAGAAGTAAAGTAACAACCTGTTGTTACTGTTGGGGGCTTTACAGTTAACAAGCTCGTTCCAGGTATCTATCTTTGAAACTGCAGACCGAGAAATAAAGGTCCATTACAATGTAATGATCATTAGTTAGCTTTCAAAATCAAATTCCTCATCATAATCATCTCTGTTTACACTATGTGACTCGTTTATTCTTGATTACTACTTTTTTTTTTATTATAAAATAGTTATTTAATTGACAAGAGAATGAAGTGCAAGTGTTTGCCCATACGAGCGCAAGAAAGTGTGGGCAATTAAACGAGAGTTATCAAAGATTATTATATATTATATGTTAAAAATTATGTTGTTTTTTTTTAATAATACCCAAAATTTTGTAAAAAGAAATAAAATATATACGGTAGCTTCTAAGAAAATATTGTCCATTGAAAACGGGAAGGCTACATTCAGAAAAGTTCTAGAACAATTAGTTTTAAAGTTAACCAAAATTATATTATATTTTCTGATATTTAATTTATTGTTAAATTGATAATAAAATGTTGGAACAAAAAATTACTTGAAAACTTTGTATTTTATTTTAATATTATCTATATATATATATATAAATTCAGCATCCGTATGTTTGTGGCCGCAAAACTCGAAAAGTAGTCGATGGATTGATTTGAAATTTTTACACAACGTTGCATTTCTATATAAGAGTGTTTATATATATTCTTCAGTTCTTCAGGAAAGAGTGTTTGAGCTGATACAAATGATATGGGAAAAAGAAGAGATGCCACAGGATTGGACGGTCGCAATAATTTGCCCAATTTTTAAGAAGGGTGATAAAAGTTCCTGTGAAAACTATCGCGGTATTGCCCTACTGTCAGTTGTGTATAAGATAATGACCAAAATAATAGCAAAGAGGCTGACAGAGTATACGGACCAAATTTTAGGTGATTACCAAGCTGGTTTTAGAAGGAGTAGAGCAACCACGGACCAAATATGTGCATTAAGGCTGATTCATAAAAATGTTATGAATACAACATTGATGTTCACCATTTATTTGTGGACTTCAAGCAAGCATATGACAGCCTTTACAGGGATAAAGTTTTGCAAATTATGAAAGAATTTGCCATCCCAGATAAATTAATTCGGCTCGTTAACATGTGCCTCATAAAAACGACTGCAAAAGTCAGAATTAAAGGGGATTACTCTCAAGAGTTTGAGATAAATAGAGGTCTTAGGCAAGGTGACGTACTCTCCACAATCCTATTTAACCTGTCCTTGGAGAAAGTTGTCAGAGATATTGAGACAAACCCAAACGGAACGATATTTAACAGGTCAAGGCAGTACCTGGCTTATGCAGATGACATAGTACTTTTAGAAAGAACCTTAAGGGCTCTGGAAGAGTGCTATGACCAATTGGAAAATAGTGCCAGGGCTGTGGGTTTGTCCATTAATACTGACAAGACCAAGTACATGTTATGCTCTAGGCACGACAACCGAATTTGCAACGCTGCTTCTGTGACGTTAAGTGGAAGAACGTTCGAAAATGTAAAAGCTTTTAAATACTTAGGTACCATCTTCACTAAAGAAATGGACGTTAGAAAAGAAATTAAAGAGAGGTTGGCTGCCGGAAGTAGATGCATGTTTGCTTTAAATAAGAGCCTTAAATCCAAAAATGTCTCTCGAAAACATAAGATAAACGTCTACAAGACAGTTATCCGGCCGATAGTTCTTTATGCTTCGGAAACTTGGATACTGAATGAGAGCGAGTGCAACCAACTTCTGGTGTGGGAAAGGCGTGTGTTACGTAAGATTTACGGGCCAAATCTTATAAATGGCTCGTGGAAGATAAAAAGTAACACAGAGCTGAAAGAATTGTTTGCATCGCCGGATCTGGTTGCCGAGGTGAGGAGCAAAAGATTGATATGGCTGGGACATTTGGAGAGAATGGATGAGGATCGAGCACTGAAAAAGCTTTTCCGGAATCGCCCAGAAGGAAGGAGGAAAGTGGGAAGGCCTAGAAAGAGATGGTTGGAGGATGTGGAGGAGGACCTCAGAAGGCTTGGTGTGAGGCATTGGAGAAGAAAGGCCATAGATAGAGAGAGCTGGAGGCAAATTACTAAGGAGGTCAAGGCCCTTCAAGGGCTGTAGTGCCAATAAAAAAAAAAAAAAATATATATATATATATATTTTTTACCGAAGTTTCCACGGAAACTGGAAATTCCGAGCGTTTTGTGAGGTTGGCAGAAATAGATAGACGCAGACGCGATGCGATCGTGGCGCGCTCTCTAAACCTCCCTTCTCAATATTTATAAGTACCTCTCACTGTCACCAGTCTCGAAGTGCCTCACACCAGTCTCGCGCAGTATTAGTAGACAAGGTATTCCAAAGCATCGAAAGAAATTATCAAACTCACGCATGGTTAAGCGGAAGAGCTATTCTCCCGGCAAAAAATGTCGACAGACTCGATATGAACAACATCATTCTAAACAGAATCGCAGGTGAAACAGTGGCATACAAATCCATTGACACACCTTGATGGACCAAAGTGAAGTTGTGAATTTTCCAACGGAATTTCTTAATTCACTCGATGTTCCCGGATTATCGCCTCACATTCTAAATTTGAAAATTGAAGTGCCAATTATATTACTCCGAAACATCAATCAGCCAAAGTTATGCGATGGTACACGATTAGTAGTTAAAAAATTGATGAATAATCTAATTGAAGCAACAATTCTTATTAAACCTCATAAAGGTGAAGATTTACTACTTCCAAGAATACCACTCATTTCGAGAAGTGAGACAAAATGCCATTCGAGTTCAAACGACTTCAATTTCCAACGTCTTGCGTTCGCTATGACTATCAATAAAGCGCAAGGACAAACTTTGCAAGTGTGCGGTTTGAATTTAGAAAACGAATGCTTCTCCCATGGGCAATTATTTGTCGCATGCTCCAGAGTCGGTAAACCATCTGATCTTTATGTTTATGCAGAAAACGGACAAAAAAAAATGTAGTCCATTCACTAGCTTTACTGTAAAAAAGACTTGCAGTAGAAACATTTTTTCTTTCTTTCCTTTCAGTTTACAGTAACGCAAAGTAGGGTATTAAATTGAATGATGTGTTTTTTGCTGAATCTATGTTAACTATAATACTTCTATTTACTTCGCTTACAATTAAAATCAAACTGGGCCACAGCGAAGCGTGGCCGCGTTTAGCTAGTTACTATATATTTTTGCAATTGCTTACAAAACTAAAAATTTATTTAAGTGAAACGCTTCAACAGACTTCATCTGACAATCTTATTCAACGAGTCAGCAATTACGAGTAACCAAACAAACAGTGATAGAATTTAAACAAAAATAATACTCGATAGTATCGCTTGGCAAAAAATTATTATAAATGCTTGCCCATCACTTTGACGAGAAATCTACCCTAAGTAACAAGCTGAGCACCTAATGTGTAACTTTTTATCTCGAACTACCCACCCCATCCTAAAATCCTATCACCCCAGTTGAATTCAAAAATGCTATTCGATTTTTTACCCAATGAACAATCTTTTCCAAATTTAGTAAGAAAACACATGACTGGCAAGGTATTACTATATTTAACGAACTTGTACAAATGTTCACAACGTACTTTCCCAAGTGTTGAAAAACCGCACTGATAATAGTTTTCCACAAAGCTGGAAAATCAAAAAATTTGAGCCTTCTAGCTTTCGACCAATAAGCCTTTGTCCTACCCTTTCAAAACTATTCAAAAATCTAATACTGACACACTTCATTCATTAGTCTACCAAGACAAATTTTAATGCTGATAAAACAAAATTGTTGCTAATATCCCGCAGAAGAAGACCACCTATAATAGAGATCTCCTGGGAGGGCAAGAAACTGGAAAATATACCTGAACTGAAATATCTTGGAATTACAATAAATTCGAAAATGAAATGGAATCGTCATATTGATAATATTTCAGATAAATCTCTCAAATTAATTAATTCAAGATATTCAAAATTTCATTGTGGGATGCCACAAAATGAAGCAGGCAATCACGGATAATGTTCGTGCGGAAATGTCCGCTCTGATGCTAATCTCTTATGTGTTCACATTCAAATTGGCGCTAGAATGTTCTCTAGAAGTTTGGAAGAGCTGTCTTCATCCAAGGATTTTCTTCTAGTCTGAGTTTAGGTCAGATTGGAATCTCAGGAAATGAAGGGGTGGATAGGCTGTCAAATTAGGTACCCCTCTCCTATTTAGAAGTCCCGAGAGTGAAACTGGCGAGTCTTTCGGCACACATCTATTAAGAGTGAGTATCGTCACACATCTATTAAGAGTGAGTTTTGGCACCTATCCGGCTCTATATAACAGATCAATCCACTATAATGAATGAGTACATCCCGTCCAAGCCCTAGTTAATATTTCAATGAATTTGGAAGTCAAGCAACGTTGGAGAATTTTTACGGACGGCAGTAAAGAAAATGAACAGCATTTGTAGCCTACAAAGAAGGAATGAATGTTTTCGAGAGAATATATAAACTAGCAGCCCACTCTTTTAATAACCAGGCTGAATTGATGGCCATTTTTAAATCGTTAGAATGGTTACACAGTGTACAAGAGATCCTTTATGCAGAACATTGCAGCTTTATACAGATAGTTTGATCTCCATCCACATAATAAACAACAGGGAAATTCACGATCCATGGCGAGATATTTACATAGATTTAAAATAATCAGTTCGCCATCATGTCAGTGTGACAAAATAAGTGATCAAACACCAGACTATCTACCCTTTGATTGCACCCTCCTGTACCACCTAAGTCTGGTTTTATTAAGAGAGACTATACAGACTGGACATAGTTGGCCACCAAATAAAACCGATCCGACTGACATACTTTACCCACATTTCCTCAACTTCATTAACAAAATCAATTACATCAAATAGTAGCCTAATTTCAAAACTGTAAATAACCATGTAAATATCCACTTTTGCTGTAATCAACAATTAATTGTATATCTTACCTACATTTTTATTTATTTATTATAATTTTTTTTTTGTTAATAATCTATTTACTCTCTTATGAAACATATAATATTTTAAATAGAGCATGTTCAAAATATAATAAACTCCCTCCTAATATGGGTACTATTTGGGAAAAAAAAACTTCATTCATTCTGCTGAACGTAAAATTATACTAACCTATCAATTTGGATTTCAAAAATCTTATTAAACGACTCAGAAATTACGAGTTACCAAACAATAGTGACAGGATTTAAACAAAAAATTATTACTCGATAGTATCACTTGACATTGCTTCGGCATTCCGATACTATATTGGCTCATTGAACTGCTTATCTACAAACTAGACTCAGTCCAAACACCACTTAAACTTCTAAGCAATGTTATGAAAAGGATATTGAGATGCTCGGTCAAAAATGCTTGCAGACCATTTAGACAAGAAATCTACCTAACCAACAAACTGAGCATCTAATGCGTAACTCGAATTGTTATCTGGAATTTTCCAACCCATGGAATTATCCCCATCGGTTGAAAATGACCGCATCTCAATATCCTTTTCACAACTTCAAATGCAGCAGCCGTAACGAACATCCAAAAACTTCTAAACAAAATTCACATCATTTCTACAGGACAGAATATTTGAAATAAGAATGAATTCGACTCTCAGTACTCCGATGTTCTTCAGGGCTTAGTTCTTGTCCTCATCCTCTTTACAGTTTACCCACTAACATTCCTACATTCAATATTTCTATTTTTACCATTTACACAGACGACAACCTTCTTTTCTCAAAACAACACAAACTTGCTGAGAATGCAGATAATCTACAAACTGAATTAGACAAAATAACAGACTAGTTACACAAATGGAAACTAGATATTAAAGTACAAAAGTTATAGGGGTATATTTTTTACATTCAATTAGACTGCACGTAGCTAAAACTTCAAAAATTAACAACGTTGACGTTGATAGTGGAAGCAAATGCACGAAACCTAAGAAAATACGTTGGATTACAACTTGACACAAAGCTAACCTGGACGCCAGACATAACACAAAATTAAGGCAGCCCTATCCAACTTTCAGACAGCTTTATACCTTAATTGACAAACGGATACTACTGAGACTGCAATGCTCCAGAATTCTCCATAGATCTATACTTAGACCATTACTGACTTACGCCTGCCCCATATGGATCCACTGACTCGGACAGAAAACAACCCGACATTTAAAATCGAAACTACTCTGGAATAAATTCCACGACATAATAATCATTTAACATTTATTTAAAATATACATATTTATAATATTATTTATATTAGGCAGAAATTACCTGCCGGTCAAATAAAAGTATTTTATACTTAATTGAAACTTAATAAAACTTACTTATTTATACTTACTTACTTATTTTATACTTAATAAAAATTCTATTATTATTATTTTTTTATTAATATTTCGAGATTGAAAAAATCATTTTTTAATTTCTAAGAATCAAAGTGGCCAATGATTTTAGTGACCATCAATATATACAAAGCTATTGTAATTGTTCAAGACTGTTAAAACGTGCATATCATATGTTTAAGACATACTTATTATTGGCCATTCATTCGATAAATTCTGAGAATTTACAAAGTTACAATAATACCATTGTAATGGTGAAACACTCACACAGCTTGCTCTTACTGTAGTGTGAAAATTGACGAATTTTCTTTGCACATTCATACTCTTCATCATGAAATCTATATATCAAATTGGGCTCAAAATTACATACCTCTTTGTAGTGTAGATCTAGATAATCGCTTTATCACTTTATTGTTCTGCCTGAGTCCGTGATTCATTCACGTAAATCATGAATAAATTCATTGTAGTAATCTGTTATGTTATTATTCTTTGATTGTAATCTTATATATTTCTAGAATGTGTAAATATCTTAACATATTACCATAATTACACTATTATAAGTCAATTTTGTGTATGGAAATTTGGAATGAAGGGTAAGAAGGGGAGAATGAACGATTGTATTATAAAGTTTCCTTTCATATATATAACAGTGAAGAGAGTAATATTGTACTCCGATTATTAACTGGTTTAAATGGGGGTTGAGCGCTATTAGCGATCACACATAGAGTTGCACATAAATGTATAAGCAATTACAATTACTTTACTAAACTGCATCATTCACCCTTTCCCAAATAAGATTGCAGAAACTTATTAGGTGATGGTTAAAGGTTTGAACAGATTGATAATTGTTAATTTTACATACAATATGAAGAATAAATTATCCACACCATGTATATTATCTTTTAGTCGGTTCTTATCTAGTTAAATTACCGGTATAATACCATTTTGGTTTTTTTTTGCATAATTTTACTTTCTTTTATTGAGAATAGGGGTAAATATAGTGATCGTGTTAGTGATCGAATTTTAGTTTGCACACAAAAAAGTGATTTTTAGAATCTGTGTGTGTGTATGTGTGTGTGGATTGGCTTGTGTGAAAGATATATTTATGCATGAGTCTGTCACCACTGTGTATAAGGGAACAAGAGATAACGAAAATGATAGAAAGCCTTAACTTATAATTTTGCTAGAAATGTAAGGTATAGAAATGCACTTCATAGATACATTAACGTTGGATTTGGCCTTAAGGTACAATATTCCCTGTGATAGGCCCCCACGACTTTCCTTTAGTGACCCATAGGATGCTGCCGCTTCGGGTTCCAAATTGCTCATTGTCCATCAGTATACAAACAAGTAAAAGTGTAGCGTTAGACGTTGAACTGAAGTAACTTTAGCGTTGGCTAATATTACTGAGAAATAACCCGAAGATAAATGGTTAAGGGTATACACCGGTGGATCTACAGAGTGAGTTTCAGGGATCTTACTCTGCAGGAGCCAATGTAAGCAACTATGACGCTGAGGTACTGATTATTGTAAAAGCAGCTGAGCATCTAAAGAAATATCAAGGTAGGAAACAGGCGGTTATTCTAGTTGATTCGCACTCTACTATCGTCTCCCTAATAAATCTTGGCCACAATGATACTTTGCTGGAGGAAAGTACAAAACAAGCAATCGGGGAGCTACTAGGTGAAGGGTGGGTGATTACCCACCCAGTGGGTTCCTAGCTACTGTGAAATCGAGGGTAACGAAAGGGTGGATCAGTTGGCAAAAGAAGGATGCTCAATGGATCAGCCCGTCGGACTATATGCTCCCTGGTCAACAGCATCATGAAGGAGATGCTGAGTGATTTACACAAACATCAGACTGAAGTGAAAAGCTTGGGCTGTTATATCGAGTGATCCCCAGTCACTTACCTCGACGTGTGTTCACTGCCAATTACAAAATGACGACTCGCCATGATCACCTACGCGAGCACTTGCATTGGATTGGAGTGTTACGAAATGCCGGATGCCCGCTTTGCAACGATGGTACACTGAACGGTGAGCACCTTGCTTTGTGCCCAGCTCTATTCCATCAGCGTGAGGATGCTGGCCGAACAAGACCCCTATTACGCTAGGGCTTTCTTATATTGGGTTGCCCGCGACAGAATGGCTAAATTGCCAACAGCTGGCGTTGTAAAAAAAAAAATTAAAGTATAGAAATTGGTTGCAGGGAAGATTATGACTTTATTATAACATTATAATTATATCTTGTTTTATTTTCTTCGTGGAGAGACCCTTATAAGGGGATAATAATGATTTTTAAGGCGTGTATTAATTTTTAAGGCGATATATGTAGGTCTCCTGATATATTGTATTTTATTTTTATATTAAATCTGCTGTAAGTTAGCTCCCCACGTGGTTAGCACTATAATCATATATTATAATAAATTATAATAATTATATATTAGGGTCAATTATATTATGTAGGAGCATATTTCAATAGATATTAAATTAAATTCAATTTGGAAAATAAAACAACAAAGAAATTCAAATTCAGTTTCCAAAAAAAATGAATAAAGTATCTAGGACGCAACCATAAGCTATTGGATGTAGTGAATAGATACCTAGGGGCAGAGCCTTCTTTTCAAATAGGCATTCTAGGCACAGTGCTTAGAGCCTAGAAAAATGTTGAAAGTAATAATTCAATTATATATTTATTCATACACAAAATTAAAAACTATTATTTTTTTGAAAACATTTAGTCGAGGAAAAATTCGCAATTTAATTCATTAAAGACCATCTTGTACCTTATTGGCAGGTTTGAGTTGAGCTGGTTGATTAAATACTGTGAAAGGGTTAATACTGTTCAATGAGTGAAATAAACATTATCGTTTATTAAACATATACGTCAGATAAAAGTTTGGAGTTTTATGTTAATGGAATGAAAAAAGCAAATACAATGCTTTCTGTTTCCAGATAAATCCAAGATTTATATTGATCTAATTTACTTAAGCTCTTTAAGCTGGTCCGCATAGATACAATTAGAAAGTATTTTCGCTTTTAGTACAATCAAATGATTTCCTTTAAATATCTTTGCTAGTTTAGAAAACAAGTTGTGATGAAAATAATAATTAATTATACGTATTGTAATGACATGGCAAAATTGGCAAAGTCATAGCAATGTCAAACCTTCACAGATAACAAAGAAAGAATAATTTACAACTAGTGGCCTAGCCAGCTGCCTGACTTCAAGACAAGGCCGCGGACAAACAAACAAACCAAGGGTAAATACCCCTACATCAAAGCAAGCACCGCTGGCCACTGACCTAAATCGGTAGCCAGCTGCTGTCATCAAAGCAAGCACCGCTAAGGCTGGCCACTGACCTAAATCGGTGGTCACCAAACTAACCAAGCTTGCTCAAGGTCGCACACTAGGACGGATGTCTTGGTGTGAGTGTGGCCAACGCTAATATATAAACTTCGCCCGATTGTAAAAGAGGATCAATAGATCATTATATGAATATACGATTACACTTCAGTACGAGCAGCAGTTTAAGCGTCCCTATACAGTTTTTATTCATACTTATTATCTTTAGTTGTGCATCTTAGTTCATTTATCTTAATCATTCTAAATTATTAGTTATTTATCTTCTATTTATTTCTAAGTATTTCTTGTTAATAGTTACCATTTTTTACGTTTAAATTATTGTTCAAATACAGTCTATTTTTATAAAATCCGTGTTAATAATTCGAGCACTAACTTCCAAAAATCTCTAAACTAACTTCCGCCCTCTTCAAGACATCTACTACATACCTCAGGAATCACATTAAACGATTCCACTACATATTGTAGTATCACGGTGATCAGATCATCCAATAAACGATTCCACTACAGTATAATGAAGTTTGCCAATAAAACAACAGTTCCCAGATTAGGATAGTAACACAAATACCTAAACTGTATTTTGTTTAAAGATAAATTCTTTACAAAAACCACACAATACAACGCACCAAGTATATGAGCATAAAAACAGCAGAGAATCCATTACTGTCCTTATGTCACACGTAGTCGTGAAGTAATGCCAACCTAAACGAATCTACCCTCTATAAACTTAATTTATATTAAGTTTATACTAGTGACAAAATTCCTTGCAGATTAAATTTCTCCTATGATTCAATTCTTTCAATTTATGATCCAAATCGATATATTTCACCTAAACAGTTATATTCTTCCATATGTACTAAATGTATTAGTGAAACCTAGAGTAGGAGGGATTTCTTAGATTGACATAATTCCGTTTAATTTTGTTTTTTTTTTCATTTGGAATTCACAATCTACATAAATAAATATAATAAGTGAATATGATGATGTATGATGAGAATAAGACGTGATTGGCTGGAGGAGAGAAGCTACCCAGTGGTAATACTCTCGCAGGAGTAACTTCCTATTGCAGGAGGTGATCACGGGGCCAACAGTGGCTCAGTCGACGGGATGATTATCTGGTATAGTTGTGGAGGCGAGGTTTTGTACAAGAGGGTTAGAGTTGAGAGCAAGAGAGTCATAGAATTTTGTATATTTAGTTTGGACAGCTTCAGATACATATGGGATTTTGAGATAGTTGTGGAGGGTACAGTTAGAGACACAGAATGGAGCATCTGTTATCTGACCTAGTATTTTTGATTGAAAAGACTCAATTTTCTGGGAATTTGAGCGCTTGATTGAACCCAACAGTTCAAGTCTGTAAGTCAATATCGGTTTGTGCTCGAGAGGTAGTTTCGATCGTCTTCCTATTAGGCTGAGCAGTAACTTATTACGTTTGTTAAGTCCCAGTCTTTTTAGTTTCGTATGTGGATTCCATGTTAGTCTTTTGTCTATGTACATCCCAAGGTAGCGAACTAAGTTCGCAGGAGAGAGAGTGGTATTGAGTTGAAGGTTACTGAAGGACTGTCAGGGCACGACGCAGAGTAAAAGTGATTTGTTGACATTTTTGTGGGTTGAGTTTAATCCGCCATTTTTTGGCCCAAGATATTATTTTAAATGATTCTGTAAGAGTGTGGAGGTAGTTATGGGATCAGAGCTAGATGCAAGGATGGCGATGTCCATTTTAATTTAATTTAAAATAATCAGAGATATTTTCCGTGATGGCCTGCTTTATCTTGTGGAAATCAACCGCAAGATCGGGTGTTTACGTATCATTTGGATGTCTTGCTAAACATTGTGACAATACAAATTTGCATAGAGCAAAATCACTTTATATACTCTTAATTAAAATTTATTTAGTTTGTACCTGATTTTCTCAT
The DNA here is from genome assembly GCA_011037195.1 of Triatoma infestans. Lineage (NCBI taxonomy): Eukaryota > Metazoa > Arthropoda > Insecta > Hemiptera > Reduviidae > Triatoma > Triatoma infestans. Next base: position 3,646 of record JAAEAF010003077.1, on the reverse strand, counting down.
TGTCTTCATGTTTATAAAATAAATGTTCAAAACCTTGAATACATGTAATTCTAAACATGAATTTACTTTAAAGGAGAAGAGAGAGAGACAGTGAGAGAAAAAGAGAAGTAAATAAACATCTCATCTCGCAATTGGCCTAAATTAAAGTGAAATAAACAAAATGCCCTATACTCATTCTTTCGAGTATTATTTATTTTCACTCACTTAGCTTGCAATTTCTAAAGGAGAACTTTTTATTCAATCTGTACTTTTTTCCTTTTATATAAGGGGGTAACCTTATTTTCTAAATCATCATAAACCTTTATATATTTATTTATTTAGTGACTGGAAAATCTATGTATTGACCAAATTATCTTCCCCCTATTTATGTAGCTAATTTACCAGCCAATTTCTTCTTCAATGATTGAAATAATTTAACTATCTCCTTTTGTATACCTCAATCAATTCGTCGTTTTTTTTTTTTTCCTTCTTCTTCATCTTTATTATGGAAGGAATAACTTTCTATACCATTTCATGGAAAGTAAACATTCATCCATGTTGCTTTACAAGAAAAACAAATCAACCACGAAAATATTTCTTAAATATTATTTACTATTCCTTTTTTTTATGTTATGCTGTAGCGGAAGTATTACATTTGTTTCAATTATCAGTAATCACTGGAAATGCAGGTTGAGATTTTCTGAGTCAGAAGAGGGTTTTTTTTAATTTTTATTTATAAATTAGTATTTTGTTTTGTGTACATGATTAGTTGAACGTGGAAATCAATTCTGACCAGATTCAGCAGCACCTGCTCCTATCCTTTCCAGAGCCCTCAACTCACCAAAGGAGAATACTAGCCTCCTCCTTGCCGATAATTTCAATGGAAGTCCAGAATTGTATGGCGATTCCTTTAGTACGGAGAGGTTAAAAAAAATGCTAATGACGGTCTCAAGTTATTAAAAAAAAAAAACCATCCCTTGGTACAAATTATTATGATTGGTATTGGAAAATTATGTACCTCTTGGTAATTATTATTATTATTATTGAAACTGGGTGCCTATTGGCTTGGGACCTAAGCTATATGGCTTTTATCCCTCCGTTTCCCCCCCAATTCATCCCCCTAATTAATCTTCCCCGGTAGTCTACCGGTCAATCTGCAATATCCCAAGACATCCTTCAACTCCAACTCACAAGCCAGGCAATCCCGCGAGAGTGGTGCCCTCCCAAATACATCAAACCTACTACCAGCGAAACGGGGACACTGACATAAGTAGTGATATACTGTTTCCCTAACTCCATCATCACAGTTCTGACATATGGGTCTAGATATCCTCCCTATATTATGCAAATGACTAGACACCCATGTGTGTGTCCAGTCACTATACCGACCAAGTTCTTCAGTACTGTCCTACTAAGGGGCATGAGGTAATCTGAAACCCCTTGCTTGGTTCCTTTGATGAATCTTTTAGCCTGGAGGCACCCCTGCGTGTCCTCCCAGCATTTCTCCAAAACCCTCGTCTCCCAAAGTCTGATCTGTGACTATCACAAAACCTCTTAGTGACGGCAAGGGCTGGCTCGGGACCGCAAAAAGATAAAGAGGATCCCTCCCTAGCCAGCCGATCCGCTTAGACTCATTGCCCTGTATTCCCGCAAGAAGGGTACCTATAGAGCTCGCCTTCCCCTCCCAGCTAACGCTTTTAGCCTTCCCTCATTGTCCCCGAAATTTCGAAACTCCAACACGGGCTTGCTCAAGCCCTCAGTGGGCGGCCCTGACTGTCATGGATGCCGCCTGAGGGCTTTGAACAAGCCGTGTTGGAGTTCGAAATTTCCCTTGTTACAAAATTGTAGGTCTTTTGGAGGCAAAGAATTGGCGTGGTATTCCAGACCACTCCATATCTAGCTTAGCCATTTCTTCATCTGTTATGACATCTTGGGTGTAAGCAGAGCACAATTGTAGGCCACGTTCGTGACTAAGTTTGGAATGAAATAAGCTGACTTAAAATACATCAATGTTGTCCGTGTTTTGTTTGCAGCTCATCGCTGCCGAGCAGGTTACTTTAAATGAGTAATCTGGCAGTTAATTTAATAGTTAATATACGTCATAGACCCAGCTCCCAGGACTATGGCACAGGTTTTCTTTATTCAGAAAAACTATTTGAAAATATAATTTAAAAAACACCTATACATGGTTTACAGGTATATAATGTATTTATATGTATATTGCATCATAAATTCAAAGCTGTAATCACATTAAGTACAATATCAAAGTGATTGCCCGAAGAAAATGGCTGACAAAATCCAGTAAATGTGATGTAAATCTTTAAAAGCTTAATCTAATTAAGAACTTGGCAAAAAGGACATTAAGCCAAACCACACATTAAGGGATCTTGTTGTTCTTATATTATCACTTTATTTGTTACCAAATTTAAATAAAAAAAATTTAAAATTTGGTGTGAAACACTCACACAACTTTCTCAAACTGCATTTTAAAAAATCGTAATTCACAAATTTTACCAAATTTAATGAAATTTATAGGTGTTTTTATGGAGAAAATCGTGAAAACTGGAAAAAAAAAAAAACTGTTCAGTAAAACGCACTTCCTGTTTACTTATTTTTTTGAAAAACGGAATTTTGGCAATCTCTTTATTTCTAATTACTTTGGTTTAGGTGGTAGGATTTATAATCAACTATGATAGCACTTTAGAGGAAATCATTACCCAATCAGCCCGTTAAATGACTTTACCCGAAGAAATGTTTCAAAAAAATTTTTTTTAGCGCTTTATATGTGTGTAGATCATAAGCTTAGTTTAAAGAAAATCGTTGGAGCTACTTTATAGAAAATAGCAGAAAGCTGGAATTTACATTTCAGTAAAAACTTTTTTCAAACTCGGAATTTCAACAACAAATTTAATTCTAATTAATATTACATTGATGACAGAATTGTGTAATAAACTGAAGTAGAACTTTAGAAGAAAACCTAACCCACCTTATCCCTAAAAGTGCCCTTAGGCGAAATTTTCTGGAGAAACGATTCAAATAAATGTTTTAACTCTTTGTATGCGTAGTTGATATACCAAGTTTAAAGAAAATCGACGGAGCCATTTTCGAGAAAATCGCATAAAAGTTGAAAAAAAACATTCAGTAGAGTGTAGTGGAATCGTTTATCGGATGATCTGATCCCACCGTGATACCACCAGATGTAGTGGAATCGTTTATCGGATGATCTGATCCCATCGTGATACCACCAGATGTAGTGGAATCGTTTTCGGATGATCTGATTCCCACTGATACCACCAATGTAGTGAATCGTTTATCGGATGAGTCTTATCACCACCGTGATACCACCAGATGTAGGGAATCGTTTTATCGGATGATCTGATCCCACCGTGATACCACCAGATGTACTGGAATCGTTTATTGTGATTCCTACGGTATGTAGTAGATGTCTTGAAGAGGGAGGAAGTTAGTTTAGAGATTTTTGGGAGTTAGTGCTCGAATTATTAACACTGAATTCATAAAAATAGACTGTATTTGAACAATAATTTAAACGTGAGTAATGGTAACTATTAACAAGAAATACTTAGAAATAAAATAGGAGATAAATAACTAATAATTAGAATGATTAAAATAAATGAACTAAGATGCACAACTAAGGAAATAAGTATAA
>JAAEAF010003076.1:0-41914 GCA_011037195.1 Triatoma infestans | reverse complement strand
CCAGTACTTAGCCGCCAGTGGCGATTATGCTCTCTCCAAGTCCATTCTCTCAGAGACGCCCTCGCCATACTTTTGGCTATTCCCAGAACAGGTTCTGCCCCACAGAAAGGAGTATTCGCACCATTCCTGGCCAGTTGGTCGGCTAGTTCATTGCCTTTAATGCCCTTGTGTCCCGGCACCCATACCAGCCGCACTTTGTTGTGCCGGGACAACACCTCCAGGGAGTCTCTACACTCCCTGACTAGGGAAGAAGTGATTCTCAATGCCCCAAGTGCCTTCAGTGCAGCCTGGCTGTCCGAGAAGATGCATATCTCCCTATTCCTAGAGCCCGTACGCATGTTCTCCTCAGCACAGGTCTTTATTGATAGACTTCAGCTTGGAATACCGTGGAGTATCCACCGAGGGGCCTCTCAATGAGTACCTCCGGTTTAACTCCATATACACCGGCTCCAGTTCCGCAGCCATTTTGGACCCATCCATAAACCAGGATCCCTCCTCCAGCCTCGTTCCCCAACTTTTAGCCCATTCCTATTTTAACGTAAAGATCACTTGGAAGGGGAACTCAAAATTGAATGTTCTCTCCGACGATTATGTTCTCTACATACTCTAGATGCGCTTTCCAGGTGAGTCCAAAATGATCCCCAGTATTTCACCTGACCAGACGGATCTAAAGTTCTTCCAAAGAAGTTCAATGTGGTACCAGGTTCCTTCTTCTGGTAAATGGAATCTAAGTGGTCTTGGAGGGGTTGACCATTAGTTCCCCCTCTCTGCACCACCCCTCCACCTCTCGCAGGGCCTCCTGTAGAAGCTCACTAACAACAGTCTCATGTCTGCCCCTGACCACGACCACCACATCGTCCGCGTAGCCAAGGACAGAACACCCCCGCGAAAATGGCTCCAACGATTTTCTTGAAACTTAGTACACCAACTACACATACAAAGAGCTACAACTTTTATTTGAAACATTTCTCTGGAAAAATTCATTTAAGCGTACTTTTGGGAGAGAGGTGGGGTTACGGCTTCTTCTAAAGTGCTACTTCAGTTTATTAGACATTCCGTCATTTAAATAAAGTTAATTAGAATGAAATATGTTGTTGAAATTCCGAGTTTGTAAAAATCGGATGACCGGAAGTGCGTTTATTATACCACTTTACTATATATCTGAAAACTAAATTTGAAAACTAAATTTGCTCTATGCAAGTCTGTGTTGTCACACTGTCTGAAAAACGCATCCTGAAGATGGGCGAGCGCCCTAAACCGGTCAATGATCACAAACTGAAGCAGGCTACCACGGAAAATGTCTCTGATGCTTTCCAGCTCTGCGGAATCAACCAACACAACAACTTTACTAAATGATTTTTTTTCACTTTTTCGCGGATTTTCTCAAAAATGGCTCCGACGATTTTCTTGAAAATTCGTCTATAAACTACACATACAGAGATGTACAACTTTTATTTAAAACATTTCTCTGGGAAAATTCATTTAAGGGCACTTTTAGGGGAGTGGTGGGGTTAAGTTTTTCTCTAAAGTCATCATCGTTTTTCTCTACAGCTATCATAGTTGATTATATAATTCTATCATCCAAAGAAAATTAGTTAGAAATAAATAGATGGCCAAAATTCTGAGTTTTAAGAAAATTAGTAAACCGGAAGTGCGCTTTTACCGAACAGTTTTCTCAGTTTCCGCGAAATTCATTAAATTGGGTACACTAACTATAAAATTTGTCAATTATAATTTTGAGAACTGGAATAAGAGAAAGTTGTGTGAGTGTTTCGCACCAGATTTTTTTTTTTTAATTTCTTTCGTTGCTGGGGTAACAGGAAGTATTGCAATAGTGTCAAATTTTCGATATCAAGTTTTCACCGGAAGTTTTGAGTCAAAATCAGTCAATGGAAAGGATAACTTTATTGAATAGCTGATTTTTAGTTATAATTTATTTATAATTTTCTGGAAAACAGCATCAACGACTTTCTTTAATTTCTAGGTAGTAGTAACTCTATATACAGAGAATATCACTTTTGTTTGTAATTATTTTCGAAAGAATTTATTTCACGAGTGTTTGTTGTAACTAAAAAAAAAAAAATCCAAGGTTGAAGAAATTCAGAGAGAAAAATTATGGAGTTTTCTTTCAACAAGGTGTAGAAGGCAAGTGGCTAGCACTCCCATCTTTGATGCAAGATACGAACGGTCAACGTTGGTTTCCTGTGTGGAAACTCCAACGGCATTTATTTTTGTTTCGTTAGCAAAGCGGAAGAACTTCAGCAAGCAGCGGATTCTAGGACTATCAGCATAAACCAAGCAGGTTGTTGTCATTTTTTTTTTAATGTTATACTGAAGTGCATGAAATGGTTTCAAAGTATCAAGAGAATCTCTTAAGAGGAGCGCTCTTTCTTCTTGTGGCAGAGATCTTGAGGCTCCTGCACGATTCTAACTCTCCTGAACTGACCTCTCTCGTACAGTTCACTAATGGGTGATGGATCTAGGGTAACTGCGGATATAGAAACTTTTCATTTTTTTTTATTTCATATGCCCGTGCTAGTTTTTAGTCTTTACTTTGGATTGGAGTTATATAATTACTCGATTCACTGCCAAATGGAGAGTGTATTGCGATTTGCATGCTACATTAGGAACACGTAATACCCTATAAGGATGGATATCTCAGATTATATCCATCACAGCATGTGTGTTGCCTTAATTCTGGCCGGTTTCGCATTTTCCTCCATTGGCAGAGACTTATTCATCAAGTTTGTTGAGCTTCACTTTTAAACATTCTTCTTGTAAAGAGGAAGTTATCCTCTGCCGGTCCGGGAGCTTGGAATAGGCTTGCTTCAGTCCAGCATGTCGTAAAAGGCGCGACTTAAGAATTACGATCCACGTAATACATCGTTTATTCTTTCCTATTCCCAATGCTCATTCCTTTCGAGTATCCACAAATTTCGCACCAGCGGCTTAATCCAACTATGTGGGGGGACATCATAATTTTCTTCAAAGAGAAAGAATAAAAACCTATCTTAATTCTACCCTCATCCTTTCTTGCAGTATCGATATCTTTTGATCTTCGATTGTAGTTTGGAGGTGTTAACCAAAATAATACCATCTTTTTTTCCTTATCTTATTTTATTCCATGTATAGGAAAGTAGAAGACGGCTTTGGAATCTACAAATCAGTTGCAAGTACCACTGATCTGAACTGCTTTTGACGCCATTGTAAAATGGGTGATAACGTAAAGCACCCAATAGAGGCAGTGTGGCGGGACTAAGGAAATACAGATTACTTTAGTTTGCTCAAGTACACTGAACTTCTTTTTGGAGAGGGGAGTACGCAGCGAAGGAGGAGATCTAATGGAACGGGTAAGCCTCTTTACGAAACATTACCACAAAATGGAATATCAGCAAATCCTCTTAAGTGGGAATTTTGACGATTTTTCAAGTCTGGGTAGGATTTCTTGTGTCCGAACTTGGAATCAATGATATTTCCCAACATCAAACTTATCCTAAAATTTCGCGTAGTATGGGCTGGACATCTCGTCAGCTTCTTTCCTAATCCGAAGCTAGTAACCCCTGATGGATTCAAAACTACGCACCGGGGGATTCTTTTCTTTTTTTTCAATTCCTTAGTAGCGTCGTCTACACTGTGGGGGCCCTGAGCTGATGAATAGAATAGAATACAAGGAGCAAGTTATATGTATATAAATATACAATAAGTCACACAATAGAAGAAATTTACAATATAATATTCTGTACAATACAATTCAAAAATAAGGCAAACAAGCATGCTGTCCAGAACTGCGAACAACCACCTATACGGAATACGGATTGTATACCGGTTTACCGATAAATTTACAAAAAAACGTTCGGTAAACTTACCGGTAATTCGGTAAATGAAAAATCCATACTAGAAAGTTTTATGAAGGAAATATTGAGTTTATAGATATTTAAAAGGGCTAAAGGGACATAGAAAATTATAAAAACAGGTAAGTGTAAGCAACAATATACCTAATTATTAATTTTATGTGAGCTATTTTTTGTTTAATTTTAATTTAAACTTTCTTGGGTTTGAGAGCCGCTGTAAATCGTACAGAAAGCGCTAGTTACAGTTAGCACATATGATTGGTGCTATACAGTTTTTTGAGATTTTTAAAGGTTTAAAATCTTTACAATCAACGTTTTTCTTAAAGAGTAAGTAAATATCTGCTTTTTTAATATTTCACATATTAATTTTGAATACACCACATTATGACAGGAAATTAATGCAATATTATTGTAAAATAACTATAGTAATAATAATAATAATAAACTGTCTTTATTTAAAATATCATTACAAAAATAAAACATTACTTATCAAGATGTTCATATTAAAGAAAATAATCATAACATTATTTGTATCGGAAAAACAAAAATAATCTATACATAAAGACAGGTACCCTTGGTATAAACCATCACGGGAGAGGGGAATTTACAAGAATAACAATAAATTCTAATTAAAAAATAGTAAATAAAATAAAAGTACAATTTTTTCAAAACATAACTGAAAATCTTCTTTTGAAGTAAAATAAAAATTTCGGACCAATAAAACAAAACAAAATATATATTTATATAAGATTACAAGCTGTTGCTACAAGTTGTTTCCTGTTGTTAAGGGCCATCCTACAATATTTTAATACTACATCCCATTTTTTACCGTTTAAAAATTCTGTCAATTGGGCTATTGTCAATAAATCCTTATTGAAATAAAAAATTCTAACTTGCTTCAATATGGGACATTTCGCCATAAAATGAAATACAGACTCCAATTCATTCGTATTACACATTGAGCATACTTGAGGCATACCACTATTATATCTTTTATTATTTAAATTTAATAGCTCAGCTCTCAATTTTATAATAAGCCCTATGTCGTTTGTATTAAAATTATCATTAAAATAGGCTGCTTCATCTTTCAAATTATAATGTAATAGTTTGTACGTCACACTAAATAAAAAATTCCTCGCCTTAAAATTTGCTACTTCTGAGATAGCTAACTTAATTCTATCTCTAAGTTTTATAAAAAAAGTGATTTCCATTCATTGTAGCTATTGTTTTTAAAATCATATGTTAAGCCATCCATACTCATTATTAATATTTTGTAGGTCCCCCGGTACCAGTAAATATTTCACTTAATAATCTCAAGCGCCAAAAGCTTAGGATATCTATTTTCTGGGAGATTTAAAACTTTATAGCACATAAAAGCTCGGCTCACTGCATTGAACACCTGAATTTTGGAAGAAATTAAAATTATTTAGAATAAATAACACTTTAATTTTTATATTTTTTATATTCTATATCTTTGAAATAAAAAATGTGAAATGGAAAATCAAAATTACTTATATTTTTTATCACCTTATTATTCACAAAAGGGGAGGGAAGTAAACCCTACGCTATCCAAAGCCCCCTCGGGCCTATATAGCTACCCCTAAAGAATACCTACCACTGGGACTAGACTGGAACAAAAATCCAGGCCCAGGGTTTAACCATCTAAGTTTCACCACAGACCGAACAAATCGGACCAAAACCTTAAAAGGACACAGCTTAAGATCCTCTACCGATATCCTATTCCGGCCGAAGGTCCTAAACCTAATCTCCTCACAACCCAAACAATTCGTCATCAGATGCATGGGTGTTTCCTCCTCAGTCTCACAAACTCTACAAAAGGGGTCAGGCACGAGTCCCATTATATAGAGATGTCTCCTTAAACCACAATGCCCAGTGAGGAATCCAACCAGATGTCTGAGGGAGGTCCGTGAAAGACATCGGACCCCGCTACTCAAAGCTCCGTCCGGGCCCCCAATGAGCATTTTATACTGGCGACAACCCACTGCACTCATCCTTATGGATGAGTGCTGTGAGGTCATCCCCGTCTGAAAGCCCGACAAACATGTGCCAGAAGACACACCAACAGCAGGCTCTGGACCAATGAAAGGGAGAGAGGCACCTAATTTGGCAAACCTATCTACCTCCTCATTACCAAAAATTCCCATATGACCTGGAACCCAGACCAGAAGCACATCCTTTAATGAAGAAAGATCTTCCAGTCTTTTAGAACATTCCAACACCAATCTGGAAGTGAAGACACATGAATTAAGCGCCTTCAACGCAGCCTGGCTGTCCGAGCAGATACAAACACCTTTTAAATTAGTGTTACGCACCCTCTCATCCAAAATACAGCAAAGAATTGCATAAACCTCAGCCTGGAAAACGGTGGCCCACTCACCAAGAGGCGCTACCAAATGATCTCCCGTCTCAAAATAGACGGCAGCCCCAGACCTACCATCCATCCTGGAACCGTCCGTGTAGCATCGGAGATAATTCTCAGGAATCACACCAGACGGACCCAGGGTTAACCAATCTTCCCTAGACGGCAATCTAACCCTGTAGGAATGACCAAAGACAAAAGTCTTCAAATTCCTATCAGAAGGGAAACCTGTAATGGGAATCCTTAAAAGCATCTCACCTTAATCACCTTAATTTTATTTTTTAGGGAAAAAAAAAATTTACCCGTAAACCGGTATTTTAATTTTCATGACCGGTAAATGAAAAAGTCGGTAAATTTACAATCCCTAATACGGAATATACTGAAATAAGCTTTTAATAAACTATTAATTTTTAAACATTCTCATTGTTACTAGTAGCCCGAGATGCCCACTGGGTGAAGAAAATATGACGGTGGACTACCTAGCAACGGGCTCGGGATTGCGGGAAAGCGACAACCAGTAAAAACGAACGCATTGTTATATAGGACTGCAAGGCACCGGATGTGCTACCCCTCCAACAGGTGTGGTGGCATAATTAAAAAATAAAACACTTTCATTTGATTTTTTTTTTTTTGTTCATTTGTTTTTAAATGTAATTTTTTATATTACTTCCGAGAAGTAATAAATCACTCATCATTCAATAAAATTTAAAAAAAAAAATTGCATTTTGAGTTATTTTTATCTTATATTTATGCACCTCTCAAAACACCGTCATTTAAAAGAATTATGTTTAATCCAAGAACAAATAAATAATTATCTGATAACCGGAGCTTACATATGTTGACATTATAATTGAGATATAGGAATTTCCTAGAACTTAATAAAAATATTTTTATATAAATGTGTATAAACCAAACATAAAAACAAAATTATCATATATACTTCAAGAGAAATTTTTCTTCTACAAAATTTACTTATACGCGCGCACACACACACAGACCATTTTCTAAAACGCAACTCAGGGGACATCAAAATATTGTAATTGATATAAAAAACTCCATATAAAAAAATTTAACACGACCTCAATACTTCCTCTTTCAACAGTAGGAGAAAGTAAAAAAAAGAATCTGGTGTGAAACACTCACACAACTTTCTCTCACTGCAGTTTAACAAAATTGTATTTGATAAATTTTATAATTAGTATACAAAATTTAATGAAATTCGTCGATGTTTTTATGGAGAAAAAAAACTGTTCAATAAAAAACGCACTTCCGGTTTACTAATTTTTCTTGAAACTCGGAATTTTTGGCAATCTATTTATTTCGAATTAATTTTTGTTTGGATGGTAGAATTGTATAATCAACTATGAAAGCACTTTAGATAGAAACCTAGCCCTCTCCCACCCAATAAAACTTGTAGCTCTTTATATATGTAGTTCACATAAGGAGTTTAAAGAAAAACGTTGGAGCCGTTTTAGAGAAAATAGTAGAAAATTGAAAAACATTTTTCAGTAAAAAACGCCCCAGGAATCACTCCGCGGTTTCCAAGGTCTAAGTAAGAAGACAGGGCGAGGAAGGGTATTCTAGCTTGTGGGTGTCACAATAGAACCATTGAGATCGCGGTGGCGTAGGCTAATTAGCCAACCCCTCACGGATTCTAATCTATTACTGTAGGAGCTTAAAAAAATTTCTATCTGCCTTCTTCGTCCATTTAACGTTTTATAAAATAAAAAATGCCTTTATGGAATTTTGAATATTACTTAATGGTACTATTATTATTTATTATTCACAAAAGGGGAGGGAAGTAAACCCTACGCTATCCAAATCCCCCTAGGGCCCATATAGCTACCCCTAAAGAATACTTACCACTGGGATTAGAACAAAAATCCAGGCCCAGGTTTTAACCATCTAAGTTTCACCACAGACCGAACAAATCGGACCAAAATCTTAAAAGGACACAGCTTAAGATCTCCTATTCCGATATCCTATTCCGGCCGAAGGTCCTAAACCTAATCTCCTCACAACCCAAACAATTCGTCATCAGATGCATGGGTGTTTCCTCCTCAGTCTCACAAACTCTACTAACTATTCCAAAAATAATTTAATGCAATATGATTTATAAATACTAGGCTGTTGTTTGATTTTTATTTGAATAATCTGATAAGAGGAGAAAGTTCCTTTTTCTTAAATATATCAATCCTAAAGAATAGCTAAGTGGTTAGCGCACTGGGCTCCCACGAGGAGATCCAGGATTCGAGTACAGTTGTGCGTGCTGCCCTTACACTGTTTCTTCCAAGGAGGCTTTACAGTTCACTGTCCGGAGACCGGTAGTGCATTGAGAAGGCTCCGAGCGCCAATGACCATAGATGTTGACGCGCCTTAAATAAATAAAAAAAAAAAAAAAAAAAAAAAAAAAAAAAAACCCCAACACTCTCCCAAAAAGTGCCCGAAGTAATGTTTCAAATAAAAGTTGTAGATCTTTTTATGTGTTGTTGATGTAGATCAGGATTAAAGAAAATCGTGGGAGCCATTTCTGAGAAAATCGCAAAAAAAAATGAAAAACAATTCAGTGAAATGGTATTTCCAGTTGTGTGGAATTTTGACACATAACTTACTGTAGTGATTACCTAAAAGGAATATCAAGTTTGAACTTTGTACGATTTTTCGTTTTTGAGATATATATATATATATATACAACCATTTTGTCCCCTCGCTCTTACTTCCTCATACATACAATCCAGAAATACATATATACAAACCTTAAACACTTTTTTTAATACACCTGCCTTTTTTTTCAGTTCTCTTCGTCTTCTTCACCTTTACACTAATTATAGGATTTCCAGTTGTTAACAAAGTATAGATAAACTTACATATATGTATCTATCATTATGGAGCCTATACAAACATAATTACAATTTACAGCGGACATTCTAATTTATAATTCTAATTAAAGTATAAAACATTATATTGTAATGTGTGTGTGTGTGTGTGTGTGTGTGTGTATGTGGGCAGAAGGGGGTGACATAATAACAATAATGTAACATTTCAAAATGTTTGTTTTATGTGAGTCTGTACTTTGTTGCTAAAGCGGTTTTGGAATATGAGAGTGTCTGCAACCAACCAGGGTGATAACTTACTGCCTCATTCTACGTCATAAATTTCCGCTTAAAATTTATGTAGTCTAAATCTGTTTTGATGCGATTAAAATACTCCTTTTTTCCCTTTTCGTCTTCCCTTCTTTACAAAATTTATAATCCTAAATTATTATAAAGAAAGTTTTATTAATTATAGAAGTAAGTTTAGAGCTGATTCATTTGAAGATTATAGCATTTGTTAAAAACGAAGATAAATCGTAATTATTTTAGAAAAAAAAAAAAATCTGGTATGAAACACTCACACGTTTTTTATTACTTTGTAAAGTTTACAAAATTTAAGTTCCAAATTTTCTTCAAACTTCAATTTTTACTGAATGTTTTTGCTTGTCTATAATTTGATATCAATTGAGAAGTGGTTACTTTAGAGGAAAACTCCACTCGAAACCTCCCAAAAAAATCAATTATCTTGGAAAAATGCAATAAAAGTGATACGTATTTATTACTGTGGATAGTACAATTAAGTTTAAAAAAAAAAAAACGTTGGAGCCATTTTGGAGAAAATCGTGAATAACTGGAAAAAAAAACTATTCAGCTATCTGATAAACAAAACTAAAACATAAATTACGCCTCCTTCTTCTACGCTCTCGTTGTTTAAGATAAAACTATTTTTATCGATCAAGTATATTGATAACACATATCAGAATCCAATATATCGAATTAAGAGACAGTTAATTTCGTTGTTTTTTTTTGTTTTTTTTGCTAAACAATTAAACTAAATCTGGTATTTTATCCGTCGTAGCATGCATATTTATTTTCTTCCTGACCGGTTTCGAACTTTCATCCATCGTCAGAGCAAATTCACCAAGTTCGTGCAGAGAGTTCACTTCAACGTAATGTTTCTGTTACTTGTTACTCACACTTGTTGGTTGTATATAATTATGTCGGGAGGTTATAAGGTTATGTGCTTGGTGAATTTGCTCTGACGATGGATGAAAGTCCGAAACCGATCAGGAAGGAAATAAATATGGATGCTACGACGGATAAAATATCAGATGTTATCTAGAGCATTGCGGTGCCATTTACATATTCAACAATTAAACTAAAAAGTTGAATGTGTAAACTTATCTTAAATACATTTATTTATTTTTTAACCACCACAACAATTTATTTTTTACATTGTGCGCTTAACGAGTGGCACCCGCCTTGTTTAAGATATTCAAATGCCATATTCAAATGTTTACGACAAAAAATAAAGAAATATAATCATTTTAAGAAAAATAGTGATTTATCAGAGACATTTTCCGTGGTAGCCTGCTTCATTTTGTGGTCATCGACCGGTTTCGGGCGTTCGCCCATCTTCAGGATGCGTTTTTTTAGACAGTGTGACAACACAGACTCGTACATAGCAAACAGTTTCACACTAACTCACACTGTTTCACACTGTTTGCTCTGTGCGAGTCTGTGTTGTCACACTGTCTAAAAAAACGCATCCTGAAGATGGGCGAACGCCCGAAACCGGTCGATGACCACAAAATGAAGCAGGCTACCACGGAAAATGTCTCTGATGCTTTCCAGCTCTGCGGAACCAACCACCACAACAAATAGTGATTTACTTGGATAAACACATTATATACTAAAACATTCTTAAGTTATCGTATGGCAATCATTGCGGAATTTAAAAACACATTTTTTCTGCTAGTAATTAGGATATTTTTGATGATTCAGCTCCCTAACTAAACTGTCTGAGCATGTATCAACATGTTCTAGTGTCTTATTTTCTTTAAATAAAATTTTAAAAAAAGACTATTGATATTTTTTGGTTGGTAGCTTATCTCTTGTCTTGTCTAAGAGACTAATAATAATTTAGGAAACTGTCTAAAAGAGTCTCATAGACAAGACCAACAGTTACGCTATCAACACCAAACATCAATAGATAATCTTTTTAAAATTGTTTAAATATGAAAATTTACCAGATATATCTTACTGAAGATAGGATTCGCCCTGAAACGTCTAGGGGAAAACTAAACTTGATTTTGCAGAATTTGTGAGGTTTTCAAGTTCAAACGTTATTTGTTTCTGGTAATTTATGTGTCGTATGCATATTTATATTGTTCCTGACCGGTTTCGGATTTTCATCCATTGTCAGAGCAAATTCACCATGTTCGAGTAGAGTGTTCAATTCAACTTAATGTTTCTGTTACACTCACACTTGTAGGTTGTATATATGTGGGGAGGTTATAAGGTTATGTTCATATGAACCTCCCCCAGATATATACAACACACAACTGTGAGTGTGACAGAAACATTAAGTTGAAGTGAACTCTGTAGGAACTTGGTGAATTTGCTCTGACGATGGATGGAAATCCGAAACCGGTCAGGAACAATATAAATATGCATGCTACGACGGATAATACCAGATGTTATCGAGCATTGTGGGCCCACGTGCATTTTCAACGTTATTTAGTTTATGTTATGAAGAAATTTGGTGAGGATCGGTCAAGAAAGGAACATTCAATTATGCCAATGTTTCGACAGAGTTTCCTGCCTTTATCAAGGCTTTAATATACTGAAAGTCGTGAAAATATGGAGAATGAATTTTTAAACATACACATTTGTTATGTCGCAGAAACATAAAAATTTTTCTGTATATGATTTAAGACAAGAAACTAGTAACTTTTAATTTTCTTTTTTTATGTTTCTGCGATGTAACAAATGTGCATGTTTAAAAATTCATTCTCCACATTTTCACGACTTTCAGTATATTAAAGCCTTGATAAAGAGAGGAAACTCTGTCAAAACGTTGGCATAATTGAATGTTTCTTTCTTGACCGATCCTCACCAAATTTCTTCATAACATAATTCATCAACGGTCAACAAATTCTTTTATGTTATTTAGTTTGTTTCAAGCTTGTTGGCGCTGTCTACTGGATAATAATGTAATTACCTTCTACTACCTTGCCTGGGCCTCCCCCACCTGCCTCTCCATCAGTCTCTAGAGTTTATGTTAGGACAAAGTAGTAAAATTTAAAATATAAAGAAAATTGTATCATTTTATTCATAATCGTAAGAGAATGTCTGTGAGTGATTCACACCAGATTTTTTTGTATTTGGAAAACTTCAGTAAATATTTCCGGTAGGAAATTAATTACAAAAATTTGGCACATCGCTACTACTACACTTTCTTTTTTACAGCAGTAATAGGAAATAAAATTAATAATTTTTCTGTTTTCATAGGTGATAAAACCTTACGCAATAGAATTTCTAATGAAATAGCGCTTGACAGTAAAGTTTTACGTTTCTATTTTTTTTTAGATGGGATGGCATTTTTTCGTATTTGAATTATGACGTTTATGAAATCATAAAAAACATCATTTACGGAGTCGGAAGTTTATAGAAATAAAAAATCGTATTTCCCGGAACAGTTGATAAAATATGTACCGATCCACGGCACCAACGTGCCTAAAGATCGATAATTTGATGGTACGGTCTCATTGAATAACAATATATTTCGATGTTAAATTAAAATAAAATTCAAACCCTTTCCCGAATATGATAACATAAATAACTAATAATAAAAAAAAAAATAATAAACAATATAATAATAGGTATGAAAATAAATACATTTCTATTTAACTAGAAATATAAATATACAACATGAATCATAGATTAGATATCCAATATCACAATCTATTCCTAGAAACATAATACATCAAGGGGAATCCCCACCCTGTCACAGAATACCTGATGGAGACTTTCATTTTTTCTTTTTTATCGAACTCTTGGAAACAAAACATTATCTTTTTTTTTTTTTTTTTGTAAGGAATTTTTCTAGATAAAAGGCATTAACAATCCGATAAATGTTATCTACACACAAATAATTGTGTTCAGTTGGTTACATTATTTCTAAAATATATGTTCCCATTGGCTTAAAAATATAAAATTCTAGTTTAAAATTGTAATCCTAGAAAGGTGTTTTTCTAATAATTATGCCAGAGCAATAACAGATTGTGTAAGAGACAAGTAACAGGTAAAAGTGTTTGTTAATTATATCACTTACTGTATATAAATCGAACAGATAATAATGATAGAATAGACCGAAAATGAATGAGAAAGAATTAATAAAAAATCAAATTAAATAATATATTGTACAGATGAAAAAAATCAAGGTTTACAATTTAATTAACGTACAAGTTATGTTTTGCTTTTACAAATGAATAATAATACGGCAAGAGCTCTGCAAATACCAATAACAATACATTCGAATTTAATGTGGTGCACATAAAAGTACAATTTAAATCTATTAAGTGTGGTGGCTTCTCGAAAAAACGAGAAAAACTTGTACATGTTCTATGTTACAACCATGAGAAGCTTGAATGTAAGTAAGCAAGCAAAAAGATGACCTCTTAAGCCAGAGGCAGAGACATCCAGTAGAGTTATCTTGCGGCGTTAACAGATTACATGGTCTTGGGTGTTTTCCTGAGAAACAGTTTTAACATCATATTAATTTGCATTGCTTACGTAAATAAACGGTGTCAGAAGAGCAGCCAGAGTTTCCAAATTGTCGAAAAGAAAGAATAAGAGGTAAAGGAAGTAGATGGAATCTTAAGAGCCAGTTAAAGTCAGAAATAAAGGGGAAAAAAAGCCCTGAACCGATAAGGCTATGTGAAAAGGATTGATTACGGGAATTAGCCACCAGCAGGGAATAGGAAACGAACACGACCATAAGAATATGCAGGGAAAAGTTCGAAGGAGTACGACTGGGTGGAGCGGGCAGAATAGGGAAAGGAAATGGGAACATAAGATAGAGTGGTAAAGCTTTCAGAAGAAGTATATTGCCTATTATTATACAACAGAAACGCTTGACTCTAGTCCGAGGAAAAACTCGGAAATATACAAGATTTTCAAGGAGAGTTACAATACAAAATATGACTTCGGAAATGTTCGGTCCCCAAAATGATTTAAGATATGGAAGTCTCATATCACAAACGCTTTTTAAATGTACAAGTAGTAAGGGCAATAAGAAAGAACCCAGGTGACACTATTTACAATACGATGGCACAATCATGGCGAATGCTGATGAGGTTTTGTTGTCAGCAAGAAGTAATGGGGTATTTCGAGAATATGAAGATGGGAACCAACGAAGTCACCGCAGAGGAGAAGCGGAAATCTTCTTATTTGCAAGCCACACTTTTCAAGAAGTGTGCGATTTCAAATACCTGAGCACAATAATTACCAACATAACACTTTATCGAAATCAAGATAAGGTTTTCTGTCGGGAACCAAAGCATTTTTGTATAGAAGAAAGTCTTCAGGTCAAGCCAGAAATTTGGTAATTTGGTTAAGCTAAGTACGCCAGTGAAGCCTGGGTACTTATAAAGTGAGTGCGAAAGGATTCTCTTGCTGCCCGGCAATGGGAAATCTTCCGAAAAATTATTTGACAGATATACTGAAATGGAGAATGGAAAAAAAAAACGAACGAATGCAGAGTTATAAGGTAGGATTGAAGAAAGGTAGATTTCGGTGGCTTTGGCATGTGGAGCGGATGCCAGAAGATAGGATCCCTAGGAAGTTGATGTACGGCAATCCAGGAGGGAGACCAAGAATTAAATGACCTGGAAGACGTTGACGATGATTTCAAAAGAATGGGCAGTGAGAGTGAAGACCAAGAAATCGTCAGGAGGTAGACAAGGATCATTATTTAGTTAGTTATATTAACTGAATTGATGCCAAGATTTACAAAAAGGTAACAGTCATTGAGTGAAGGACATTAATTGGTCCATTTGATAAATCCACAACAATGATAAGGATGTTTCTAATAATAAGATAAATATTAAAATTAATTACTTATGCAATTTTTACTAATATATTCTAATAATTACTAGCAGCTTATTCCTTAATTAAGACACAACGATTGCTAAAAGCAAGATACTGACTATATATTATGCTTGTTAGTTTGAAAACAAACTATTTTCTTTTTTATGTAATAATTACTTCCAGATTACTTACAACAAATGCAATAAAGTGACAATATCATTGTTTAAAATAGTTTCTTTTTACATTAGTTTCTTTTTTTTTTTTTCCTTTGCAATAAATCGTATTCAATAATCAGTTGACATATTTTACCATTTCTAAAACGGTGATAAATTTTGTAGCCAACTAGTGTTTTTATCCATATTGCAAATTCCTCCCCTCCCCTGTTAAGAACTATTATTGTAGATTGTGAATAGGCAATTTTTCTTTTTCTTGTCTTACAATATATACGGTAGTGGTGGTGGTGGTGGGGGGAAGTAAAGGAAATCGTGTATTGTTATTTTAGAAAGTAGGTCAAACCATACTAATACAATGTTATTTGCAAAAATTGTACCTGTGTATATATATGAATGTATGTGTTCTTCATTTACTGGGGTACTTGGTAAAGTTTTGTTGTGTATTGAAAAAAAAAAAAAGAAGAAAAAAATAAAATAGTAAAGTGCTTGTAAAGGGATAAAGTAGTAGGGGCTGGGTTTTTGGATAGTGTGTGTGGGTAGAGGAGGAGACTTAACAATAGTATCAGTAGGGCCGGGCCAGCTGTCTTGTCTAATTCACTGACATTCCTTGTATAAAAGTTAGTGTGCTTAGTTAAGTTCTTAAAAAAAAGAAAAAAAGGGAGTACCAGAAAGCAATTGTAGTAAAAAGGGCCGTCTTTTATATTTGTGTATATACACATACGCACGCTTACAAACACACACACACACAAAAACAGAATGTGTATATATATATATATACATCCCCCAGGTTTAAAATATGTGGTTTATGGCCACTTATTTCTGGTATATTTAGGGTATGACTGACTACGTGTGCTTTGCTAGTTTGAAAACTTTATTTTTTTTCTATACCTTTACTAATTTTGCAAATATATCTTACCTGTAAATTTATTACACCCTCTAAAAAAAAAAAAATGCAAACTTTAGTTCTAAAAAAACTTCTTTGAATATTTTAACTGTACACCTCCACGTTTTTTTTTTTTGTTACTTTCTCTCGCACCAATAATTGAGTTTCACCGGAAATACATGTCAGGTGATCATACCCTCCTCCTAAACACTGAAAAAAAAAAAATGTAGAAAAACTTAACAATATACTTAATAATATATATATTTAAAGATGTATCAGTACGTTTTATAGTTCCTTGCTGGCCGTTGAATTTCGTATGTGATTTATAGAATTTCATTTATTTTGACGAGATTTATATCCAAGTTAAAGCTTATACATAATAATTCCTTTCTTTTACTCCAAATAAGAGGAAGTATTGTGATCGTGACAAATTTTCGATATCGAGTTTTCACTGGAAATATCCGTTTTGAGGTCCCTTGAGTCCCAAAAAGTGGTTTTTAGCAAATGGTCTGTGTGTGTGTATATGTATGTGAACAGCATAGCCTGAAAACGAAAAAATGTAGAAAATTGAAACTTGATATTCCGTTTAGGTATCACCATGGGTAAACGATAGTGGATGATATGTCAAAATTCCTCAACCGGAATTACCACTTTAGTTTTTTTTTTTTTTTTTTTTTTTTCTTGTTTGCGATTTTCTCCAAAAATGGCTCCGACGATTTTCTTGAAATCTGGCATATCAAGTGCACATACAAAGAGCTACAACTTTTATTTGAAACATTTCACCCAGGAAAATTCATTTAAGGGCAATTTTGGTTTTCCTCTAAAGTGCTATTTCAGTTTATTAGACAATTCTGTCATCTAAATAATATTAATTAGAATTAAATATGTTGTTGAAATTCCGAGTTTGAATAAAATCGGATGACCGGGAAATGCGTTTACCTACTTTAACACTTTACTGAATGATTTTTTTTTTTTTTCACTTTTTCACGATATTCTCAAAAATAGATCCGACGATTTTCTTGAAACTTCACATACGAAGGTGTACAACTTTTATTTAAAACATTTCTCTCTGGGAAAATTCATTTAAGGGCACCTTTAGGGAAGGGGTGGGGTTATGTTTTTCTCTAAAGTGCTATCATAGTTGATTATACAATTCTATCATACAAACAAAATTAATTAGAAATAAATGGAGGGTCAAATTTTCGAGTTTCAAGATAATTGGTAAACCGGAAGTGCGCTTTTGTTGAACAGTTTTTCAGTTTTCGACGATTTTCATTAAATTTGATATCCTAACTATAAAATTTTTCAATTATAATTTTGAGAACTGGAGTAAGAGAAAGTTGTGCGAGTGTTTCACACCAGATTTTTTTTTTTTTTTACATCAAATAAAACACAACCAATAAGATGGTGAGTGAATGTGGAAACCAAAAACAAAAAACTATAAAATACAAAGTTTAATGAAAACTCAATTAAAAAAAAAAATCTGGTCTTAAACACTCACACAACTTTCTCTAATTAATATATGTTTTTGGTGTTCGTTGAGAACAAGTTAAAATTATCCAAGATTTAAAAATAATGGCTATCCTATCCATATCGTACAAAAAATATTTGATCAACGATCCACAGATAATATGACCAACTTAATTCCCTCTACGCCATTCCAGCAACTTCCAGTATCCTATATCTCTATCCCATACATAGAAGGTCTATCGAAAAAAAAGGCTAAAATCTTCAAAAAATATAACCTTTCCATTGCTCACAAAAACTCCAATCCTCTAAAAACACTCTTTTCTAAACTCAAAGACCCCACACCCACAACTTTATTACCAGCTGTAATTTATAAAATAAATTGTTTACAATGCCCAGCTACATACATAGGGCAAACACCTCAATATTTAAAAAATAGACTGTAGCAACATAAATACGACTGTAAAACTAAAAAACAGACTGATACAGCACTAACGAAACATTGCATACAATACAAACATTAATTTGACATGGAAACACTAAAATTCTCTTCATCAACAATAATAATAAAAAAAGAAATATATTGGAAATAGTACATATTCAAAAAGATAAATTATCTAATCAATTTTAGAACAGACACCAAAAACCTATCCCTTAGTTATAACAATCTCCTGGAATTTCCAAAACAGCATAGAGATTAAGGCACGGTTTTCCAATCCGTACTCTGAGCCCTTTATAAACCTTGACCCATCCAATGTCCATCACTTGGTGATGGTATGTCACAGGTTAAACTACGGTTTGTAAATAATTCTAACTGAAAATTTTTGTAAGTACATTTCCTATGTTATTTCCATACTTTACTCTTATATATGCCACATATTGTCAAAGTTTCAATAGTTGTGATTTAGTTTAATATTGATCTGTTCTGCAACAATAGTTTAAAATAAATTTAAATGTGCTATATATATCATACTTTTTATTTAGTTTATTTATATAGTTTATTTTAAAAACATTTTATTTGAAAATATTTATTTTATGTGTATATTTTATGTTATTTTTTTTTTTGTATTAAAACCTTTGTACAGACCCTGAAGAAGGCAAAAATTTGCCGAAACGTCGGTAGAAATTTAAAAAAAGAGTTCTTTTGTGTGACGGAACCTCAACATCCAATTTACAACATTAATATAATAATTAATCAAGAAATTTTCCTTTAAAATTGCAATGTTATAATTTTATAGTCGCAAAATTTACTCCAGTATTATAATTATTCAAGCAATGGTAATTTACGATCTTAAATAAAGTTTATTTAAAATTAATAGCTCTAAATATTTATATAATCATACGTAAAAAGAAAAACAATTTTTCTTTCATCTCTTTTTGTCCACCCCACGTTTTCCACCGAATTCACAGAACTGTTATTATTTAATACTACTGTCAAGATGAGAGATTTTTATCAATTCTCAATAAATTAAATAAAAAAAATTATATAAAAATACCTCTCGCCAGCCACACACACATACAGTACCTACTCTACTCCAATTGCATGTGTCGGAATTCCATTTGGAATGTAAACCTCAAAAGTATAAAAACAAAAACAAAACAAAATATAGACACAATAAATTGGAACTTTGAAAGCAGATATAACCTGGCGTGGTGGTGGGGAGCCTTGATTAAATCCTACTTTCCCATCTATAGTCTGCTCGTAAATAAATACATTTATTAAATGTTTAGAAAAGTGTTGCTATAGTAACCATCTTCACTGATTTCTGAAATAATTATAATCTTCAATAAAAATAAAAAATCCGATGTGAAACACTCATACTACTTTCTCTTAATGCCCCCCACCCCCCTAGAAATATAATTTGTTATAAATACCAATTTTCTTTAAACTACAGATTTTATGCTTTTGTATAAGGGAGCGAGGACAACTAGCTACCCGGGCAGATAATAGAATGATTACATTGTTTGTAGTCCAGAAGAGAACTCCGATGACATTGATCAAACTTTATTTAGCATTTCCAAATTTGAAGCCAAAAAATTCCGTTATAATAACTAAAATATTGTTTCCTTTTTTTTTTCAAAAAATATGTTGCAAAAAAATCTTGTCTTCTTTATCCGGCGCTACAGGCCGAGGCGGTCCTTGGCCTGCTCAATACGGATACACCACTGAGCCTATAGATGGCCAAACGGGCACTGACGCTTGTCCTTCTCATGTTAGCCCTCACGTTATCTAGCCACCTGGTTTTGGGACGACCCCTTGGCCGAATATTCACGGCGTAGCGTGCACTGAAATACTCTTTTTTTCCAACTGACCTTCTGGCATCCTGTAAACACGGTTATATCATTTCAGGCTCGGTCACTTTACAAAGGATACTATTGAAGAGAGAACCCCATATAAGTCGTACAGTTCTCTATTTTTTTCTTCTTCTCCCAGCTACGGTTCTCCCTTATCGATCCAAAGATTCACCTTAGCACTTTCCGGTCAAAACTGTCTAACTTTTCGCAGGAAACCTTCCTTAACGTCCATGTTTCACTACCGTAAGTAGTGATGACAGGTCCCACCAGCGTTTTTTACATCCGAATCTTTTATTCCTCGGCTGGCCGCGATGTTCCTCATTATTTTGCCGACAGTAAAGTACGCCCTATTACCCGCAACTAATCCTTTTTTTCACTTCCTCTTCCTCGCCTCCAATCTCACTTATATGGAAAGCCTATATATAGAAAGTTGAAGACAGTTTCGAATGTATAAGTTCCTATGACGTAATATCTCGGTGGATGCACCAGACATTTTTTCCAGGCTACCAACATCTTA
Organism: Triatoma infestans; assembly: GCA_011037195.1. Lineage (NCBI taxonomy): Eukaryota > Metazoa > Arthropoda > Insecta > Hemiptera > Reduviidae > Triatoma > Triatoma infestans. The sequence goes on along the minus strand of JAAEAF010003076.1, from coordinate 21,442 downwards.
GTCTTGTTCTCGTTAATTTGAAGCCTGACGCTTTCGGGCTCTCGCTCCAATTTTGTAAAAATATCCTTCATTGCAATCAGCGACCTTCCGATAATGACCGCATCATGCGTGTACGCCATGTTTTGGGAAGATTTATTAACGACAATGCTTTGCAGATCCACTCCTAGCCTTTGCAAATAAAAATGATAGGTTTATATCTATGTTGTTAGCATTTCCAAGTTTAAAGCATATCGTTGTAGTCGAGAAAGGGTCGAGGAACCAAAACCTATTCTGTAAACAAGTATCAGGTGATTTTCATCTTCAATTTGGAATTCTACTGAATGTATATAAAGTATATATATAAAGTTGGAAAAACTATACATAATTGGGTACTTTAGTGGAAAGTTTAACGCTACTTAGTGGAACGTTTCAATATAAGTGAATCAAATTTTCAGAAACAATCAACTGCAGGTAATAGTTAAAACTATGGGTTTCAAATTGCAAATTATACTTTGGGGCGGGCTTATCTCTAGTAGGCCCCATTGAAACATCTTTAAAATAATTATTCTTTATCAAAAATACATCAAAGTTCCGTCATAACAAGCACAAGAAAATCATTGGAGCTTATTACTTTCTCTTAGTCATAGTTAGATAGTAGATTGTTGTGGGGGATTATCGCACTGCGACTTGAAAGATCTATTGTGCTCTCCCGGAGCCTTCTCAGTGCACTGCCGGCCTCCAAGCAGCGTTCTATAGCTATAGACAACACTGCTCATCATCGTACAGTGAATTGTAGGGGGCTCCTAGGAAGAGAAAATCTAATTCGAACCCGGGACTTCTGCGTTGCTAGTCCAGCGCGCTACCACTGAGCTAATCCCTTCCTTCTCCCTTGGCTTTCGCCAATTAACTAGGGACGGAGACCCTAGTTTGTGTACTGTGTTTGTCCTTGTCTGTAAAGTGTAGAGTGTATGTAGTTAAAGTGTATTGTGTACTGTTCTGACGAAGTGCATGGAGTACTAAGCTCGCTACTCCCCAAGTAATTGCATGCAACAGATACCCCTTGCATGGTAAGAGTAACAGTCATAGTAAGAGAAATAAATGTTTTTTAGCAAATGGTCTCTATGTATGCAAAAAAAAAGAAGAAAATTATCTCATATTTTGCGTATTCCTTTTAGTTATTAACACCGAATCAGACACAAGAGTTTCGGGCAAAATCCATCAACCACAAAGGCCACTTTATTGAATGTTTTTTTTCAAATTTATTTTTTTTGCAATTTTCCAGATAACGACTGTAACGATTTCCAGAAAACTTGGCATTCCAGCTGCGTACATATTAAACTAGAACACATTTTTTTGGAACATACATTTTTCAAAAAAAAAAAAAAAAAAAAATGAGTTCAAGACATTCTCCGGAATTTGTTGAATTAAATGTTAAATTTCAAATGTTGAATGTGATTGGTGCAATGTTATTGGAGCTCTCTTCTGGACTACAATGCCAGGGTAGGCTTATTTACATCTATATTAAGACAAATGCATAAAAATTTGAAATTTAATAAAAAAAGTTGCCACTATTATATATGATTGTATTGAAATCAGTAAGAGTAAGTTTTTCACACACCAGGTTTTTCACGCACCACGAAAAACTTGAATGTTAAAGCTATACGGTGGAGTAAATTTTATATTATTCCTATGGTAATTCGTTTATAATTTGGTTACAAACCCTTTTAGACCTGTCTTTACTTTAAACTACACCACCTGCTTCTAAAAGCTAAATCCAAAGTAATGAAGCGAGAGAAAAGGGCACCTCCCCCCCAACCACTGTAACCTATAAAATCCCTTATCTCAGCAAATTTTAGCCCTTCTTTGTGTGAACTGTTTGATGTGCGTTTGTGTACGTATATGTTTTTTTATCCAAAATAAAAATCTGAATCTCTGAACAAAGTGATAATTATATGTAAAAAAAAAGAATTACACTGCAACATTTTGTTTGTTAACAACATTCTGACTACTACTTTATCTCCTTCTGTTAATTGAATTGCGCACGTCCAGTCTATTATTTTAACACAAAACTCTGGCTCATTATCATTGCCTTTATTTGGTGAAAATAAATTGTTAATGATCTGTCGGAATCGTTTGTTTAGTTTAGCTTTCATCCAATCCAAAATTCATTCTTGGAATTATACTGTTGCATTATTTTTCCTTTCACTCTCTTTTCTACGTTCCTTCAGATAAATTATTTACTGTGTTGATAAATTCTTTAATTAATTAGTAAGGTAGCTTTCTTGGATACTTTAAATTTGGAAAACCAGATTAAGGGGAAATAAGTTAATTGGATGACATTAGCTTCATGCAGCAAACAAAAAATACATAAGTTTATGATCAGTAGTGTCCAACGGGGTCTGCATCAAACCCTTAAGGGTAGATAAAAATCTTAAAAGGCCAATGAACCTACGCAGCAAGCCAGAAAAAACAAAACTGGACCAAAGCATTTTTAAGAGGTCGATCTGAAAATTATATCCATAATTTAAATATCCGAGTACCGGGTGTTTCAATAAAAACTTCTGACCCTTAGGTCAAAGAATAAGTCCTCAGGAATTTTGAATGGAAATGCATTCTTGAAAAATTATATCTTAGTTTAATTAATATATTAGTAGCTTCATGCAGCAAACAAAAAATACATAAGTTTATGATCAGATCAGCCCAACGGGATCTGTATCAAACACCTAATGGTAGATAAAAATCTTAAAAGGCCAATGGACCTACGCAGCAAGCCAGAAAAAAAACGTCGACGTATTTGAAACTACGAGTTGAACTGGGTCTTCCCTATCTATCGTCGCCAGTACTTCTTAGGCTCTTTTCTCTTTGAAGTCATCCAATCTCAAAGACCCTCGTATATCTTCCAACTTCTGAAATTTAAATCGTCTGTCCACTCCCGTAACACTCGCTCCCGTCCTTCCGATCTTTATACTCCCTCCCACCATAACATCCGGTTGAAAAATCCTTTGTAATCCGTGCCACCTATCTATGGAATTCCTTACCTTTGTCTATCAGTCGTGCCACCACTACTGATACCTTCCGTCTTTTTCACCACCTCTTATTCGTACAAGTCTCTCCGAACCCCTAGAAGTTTCCTTCCTCTTCCTTATCATTCATGACTAAATAATTTTCAGTAATTATTATTATAAATAATTAAAATGATATGTACATAATTATCAAGGCCAGACACACTAGGCCATCTTTTATTTTGTATTATTGTTCCTAAGGGTCTTATGTCCCGGAACAGGAATACAAATTTTTCATTTCATTTCATTTAAAAATATCCGAAAAAACATACGTACAATTTTGTTTTACCTTCTCTTACTCCTATCTTTTTTACTTTCTCTTCCTCGGTAAGAGGAAAATATTTTGTGATTGTCCCCAATTTTTAAAATTGAGTTTTACCGAAAAAATGAAAGAGGCAGCGGAGTACCAGAGCCGTAAACCTTAGAAGCGTAGAACAGGTCGAGGCAAATTAGAACTTTACATGATGTTCAAATGTGGAGACGGCTGTGGCACTCCGCTGCCTGTTTCATCTTTTTTTTTGTTTGCTCTTGATGTAAAGTTCTATTTGCGTAGACGTATTTTACGCCTTTAGTTTACGGCTCTGGTTCTCCCCTGCGTGCTTCATTTATTTTTTAAGATATATAACCTTACCACATGCTTGATCACCGTTAACTGCCCATATGTCTCGCTTCTTATCCTTTAAACATTGTGTGTATATTTTTTGAATTTCTGCTCTGCTGAGTGCATGTTTGTTCGGCATTTTTATAAATTTTCAATTTTTTTTTTTTTTTAAATAAGATGTTTGCTGGGAAAAATACCACAGCTATGTCACTTCTGTAAAAACGCGCAACAGTGAATGTTTAAAAAATAAAACTTTAATTATAACCAGGCTTGGTAACGCTTTCTCCTATAAAGTGGTACCCCATATATAGAAGTGAAAGACATATTCTATGTCAGTCAAAATCATTTCTCTTTTCTCTTTTTCTCTTACTCCAATTAATAAAATTTAATTGACCAGTTTCCATTAAAATTGCAATGTTTAGGTTTAGGTTTGTTAGGTTTAGTTGGGCTTGTCATAAAGAAGGTGGCCGTCAGGTATTACAGATGTATACCTGACCTGTATGGCAGCGAACTCACATCTAGTCAACAAAGCATGTGGCACCATTATAAATTTAAACATAACTGAACAACATATCCCAGAACCCCATTCTAAAAAAAAAAATTTACAAATAAAAGTGATACGTTTATGTCCTTGCAGTTAGCATACCAAGTTTAAAAGAAATCGTTACAGCTGTTATCGAAGAAAATTCCAAACAACTAGAAAATTTATTCTCTAAACTTTCCTTTCTGGAAAACTCAATTTTCTTTAAATATGAAATTCTAACAATGAGTTTTCACTACCTTTACTATTATATAGGTGGAAGAACCATTCATTGTACTGTAGAAGAAAGCTTAACGTTTCTATTCCCCCGGGATTCCACCAAAAATCAATTTACCTGGAGAAATGTTCAGTAAAAATATAGGCAGTTATGGGTATATAATAGTATACGAAGTTCAAAGAAAATCATTGCAGCCATTGAGACAGGATTGGAGACACAGCTGATTAATTATTAATTAAGAAAAATTATTAATATTAGCCAATGCCTGCATAGCAATTAAATCATATGATTGCTAAGCTAAACCACAATTTAATACAATATTTTGACTAATTAACCTCAGTTTACTTGTTACCTTTAAAAAGTCAGGTTGGTGAGAATAAAAATATATTTATACAAGTCACTTGTATTATTATCAGTAGTGTTTAAACCCAGAGGGGTGAGTGAACTTTAATCTATTTCATTTATTAATGTTTAGAAATGAAAAAAACTAGAATTAATTAACCCTGTATTAAACCTATCTCATTAGGACCATAAGATAATATTGCTGCTGTATATTAAGGAGAAAATAGTACATTTTTTTTTTTTTGAGCTCTAAATAAAAGAATTGTAAGGTGGTGTATTGGAGGTGTTTTACTTTCTACCCTTCTCCAAAGGCGTCTAAAGAGCTGGATTGGCCGTTCTAACCTCACTCCCGCACCACTGAGCTGACAGGGGCAACCCAGTTTCGTGACACAGTTTTCAAGTAAATCGGGAAAAAGGTTTCAATAAAATCGCACTTCTTCCGGTTGATGGATTTTGACCTTCCTACGTTTTTTCCCCTTTTTTGAGATATTTTGTTCACACAAGTACAGGCCCTTCGCTAAAAACATGTTTTATGTACGTAGGGCGACGACCTCTTACTAGAATTAAGAGAAACTAAAAAAAAAATGGGTTTCAGCGAATGAAATTTGTGTGTGTGTGAGCAAAATATTTCAAAAACGAAGAAACGGAACACTTTCGAAAATATTTTCCAGGAAAATGGACTTTTGGAATGTTCTTTTGAGGAGAGGAGAGGGAAGCTGTTATCTCGTTTGGTTTTCCGGCCACTTCAATGTAATTTATACATTTCTATCATCTACATAAAATTATCGAACATTATAAGAATTCTTTAAGTTTGAAGGATATCAGATAAGATTTCAAGTATTATTGCGGTTTAATTTCAAGTGTCCAGGCGTTGTCTTCTGGAGTACAATCATCGTTCAAATATTACCTGCTGAGAACCAACTATCCACCACCATTATATTCAGTAAAAGTTCCATGTTTGAAGAATATTATTTGTCAAGTAGAATTGTATATTAATTCAAGTGGGAGCGGATGTTAGTGTAATGGTTATAGCATGGACTTGTAAGTGGGAGGACACCAGTTCGAGTCCCGCGTATAACTGCTAAATTTCATATTGGTATGATAAATGTTAACAGTAAAGTAGGTGCTTCCGCCCCCGTCCACGACACCTAATTTGGTAGTTGGACGTTAAGCCCGCCTGAAAAAATAGGCATTACTTTACTTTACTTATATTAATTGCAAGTAAGAGAAAGTCGTGTGAGTGATTCACATTCGACTTTTAATTTGAGCACCATATCATTGTATTAGTCTCACTAGATGCAATTCAAATATTGAATATAAAATTAAAGTGCTCTATAAAATATCTGATTAATTTTATTTTATAACAACAATCAAATTACTACATTAATTCCATAAAATATTTAAGGTTTATATAAATTATAATTGTCAGCAATGAATTTGTCTTATAGCTGTCTTTAAAGGCAAACTCTATTTAACAGGATAGTTTATGAGGTCCAATATAATAATAATGAGGTTGCTAAGCTATTTTACATATGGTGGTAGTATTTACATAAATGGAACCGCGCGCGGCGGTCAAAACCCCCCCACCTTATCTCTAGATACAATCCAAATATTAACAATCAATAAACTTGACACCAACAATATATAAATCTTCATTCTTTTCTATTAAAAATCAAATCAAATCTACGGTATTTAACTTAATTAATCAATTGAAATAAAATGTGGAATGATATTACAACTTTCTTTTATGTAATTCTTACACTTCTGAATAATTGTCTTTTCTGATGGAAGTATTGCGATTTTTTTGATGGAAAAAATTCGTTTTTAGAAAATAGTCTGGTTGGTATGTGTTTATGTGAACAGAAGGATCATTCTATTTGTGTATCACCATGGGAACAGGAAGTTATCTGTCAAAATTCCTCAACCGGAAGTACCCAATGGATGTTTACGTTTTTTTGCGATTTCCTCGAAAACGACTTCCAACGATTTTCATTACACTTAATATATATATATTAACAATCGTTAATAGATTTTCTTCCAATCTGGAAATCTAGCAATGTTTTTAATATATATCTATTGATATTACACAGGTGGTTCCACAACCGTACAATATACATTGCACTGAAAATAGTCCTTTAGAAGAAAGCTTGACGCTACTATTCCCCCTAGAATCCTCTCACCCAAAAAAAACAATACTTTGCCTGGGAAATATTACAAATAAAAGTTATAGGTATTTAAGTATGTAGATAGTATATTAAGTATAAAAAAAAAATCGTTGGAGCCATTTTGGAGAAAATCATAGAGAAAAACTGAGAAAAACGTTCAGTAAAGTCGCACTTCTTCTGGTTGATGGATTTTACCCGCAATCTTTATGTCAGATACAATGGTAGTATCTAAGTTTCGAGCTTCCTGTGATTTGCCGTTTTTTTTAGGAGATATTTTGTTCATACACACATACTAACCATTCTCTAAAAACACTCAGGTGATCAAATTTCGAAACTTTGGTATGATGCAATACTTCCTCCCACTGGAACTATGTGAAAGTAATAATAAATCTTATCGGAGGGTAAAGTTCAGGTGTTCAGCAACCTTGGCATCCCAATGCGTCCCAAACGAACAACACTTGTACATAATACACATATATAAAGAAACCCAAAGAGATACTTAATCTGTGCTACTACTTTGGGATTAGCGCCCGTACAGGCGCCGGTACAGGAACTCTAGCTCATTACCACACTTTCGACTCCTCATATATTCTACGAGACACGAAGACACCCAACAAAAGTCACAACCGAATTTTAGGTCGTCCTGGATTTGGCGTTATATCTTACATTCTTTAGGTTGCCCATTTTTGGGTTTATAGTTCGTTTGGTCACTCGGCCCCCAGCCGATCAAAATTACAAGCAAATTTTTAGTCCCGTCACAATCTTCCCATCGGTCTATGATGTATTATAATATATCTCTGAGCGCTTTCTCTGGGTGTTCAAATTGTTCAGAGAAAATTTAAAATTGTCGCTCCTACTTTGGTGTTTATAACATATATGGTTGTGTGTAACAATTACACGTTCTCTATAACTATTAATTAGAAAGAATTGTTGACTAGTAGGAGTTTTTCACTTGGAGGGGGGTTAAAGAACCCCCAGCTTTAATACTAGGATACGCCATGTATATGTATATCTTAACCTAACTCTGAAAATAAAAAATCACAAAACGTTCTAACATTTAACTCCAATGGAACTCGACTCTATAAAATCTACAAAGAGATGAGGCGTTTGTGCACTTTGCCGGAGAGCATGATGTTTGTATCACAAAACAGTAAAAGAAGGCAAAGTGAACTTACCTAATTATGATGATGTAGGCATATCAGGTGCATGATTAAACCCAGTGGAAGCCTCTAGGCAGTCGAACTTTCAATGCCCACTTGCTAATTATCTTCTAATTCGTTTTCAATTTTACCAATCAACAATTATAATTAATCAATTTGCTTACAAAAATGATTACGAATATTATAAAACAGAAATTATATATTTTTAATTTTTAATAAAACCAACAAAACTTTAAATATTCACCTTTTTCTCAGTTTGTTTGTGGTGGATTCAATTTTTTCCTAACTTTTGGATACAATTTAAGAAGAAAGTTTGATTATAATTTTCTTTCAAGATTAAAGGGATATAATTGTTTTTGGGCGTCATCCAAGACAAAATATCAAGGCAACCTGAACTTGACAGTAAGCCTTCTGAGCTCCGTAACAATTATTTTGCTTCATAATCGCGGGGACCTTAAAAAAGGCTTGAGGTCTATAGGCCGGTGCCTGCTTTGCCTATTTGATAATGCGGCACAGTCAGCATTCTCTACTGTTCCCATTGTAACAGAATGTGGCAACACTGCATGGAAAAATGTCCTAATTTAAATTGACCTTAGGTATGTGGGGAAAATAAAAAATACTTCATTCATTTCAATGTCTTTTTATTTACATTTCCTGGGAACTTTTTGAACATCACTCGTATGCCTAACTCAGAAAAAAAACGAAAAAAAATCAAGAGTTATTCAAAATTTTCCATACTGGCGAGGAGGGGGAACCTCAAACCAGTTGCATGTTACTCAGTTTCTATAAACCTTATCGTATGACGTTGCCATTAAGGAGAAAGTAAAGGTTGCTTAGAAAACAGTTATCATAATCAGAAATTTTGCAAATAACAATAAAAAGTTGCAAACAGCAAACATTTGTCATAAAGATAAGATAAGATAAACCTAAATTATTACTAAAAAACTTTTTAGTTCATAACTAAAAAGTATTTATCATTATTCCAAAGAAATAAGGAAACTATAATTTTCTAAAAACTATTTGTCAATAACAAACTAACAAAACAATTAGTTAAGAGTAAGTTCTTTGTAAATGTTTACCATTAAAAAAAAAAAAAAAAAATACATATATAGAAAGAGGGAATTGATGAAAAGTGGGGGGCGAGAAGTATTGTAAACTAAATAATTCATTTTGTCACTACTAGGAAGTTAGTTATCATCATTATTTCCGTTTCAATTCATTCTTTATTCTTCCAGCCAATGTTACAGAATAAACTTTGGAATAAAAGCTTAAATATTAATGGAAAGCTAATAGTAGATACGTTTATTATTTATTATTTAAACCTTAAGTTTTATTCAGGACCTTTTTTATACAGAATCAGAACCTTTTTCCTTTGGGATTTTCCTTTTACAAATCAAAAGTACAGGATTACGAAATAACTTGTTTAAACTTTCTTTTTGAATTTGCATATTTTATCAATTTATTTATTTATTAATAATAATAATAAAGACGTATATTTAAATAATATACAATAACTATTTACAATTTACATCTATTCATATAAACACAACTACATATATGGACTGTCCGTCTGCAAAGTTGTTAATAAACGATAATAACACCATGAATAAAAATTAAAAACAAAAATTTAATCCATTAATATGAAAAAAAAAAAATATATATATAAACAAAACAAATTGAGTTAAATAAAAGAGAATCAAATTAAATTATTACTTATTAATTAATCATTTAATTATACAGATTTACCATAGAATAATAGAAACACAGTACAAACAATAACAGACCTAAAATTATAAAATAGTAATATAATTAAAATTAAAAAGAAACCCAATAAACTTAATTTACATTAAATGAAAATCAATAATTACATTCTTCGATTTTTCTATGTATTGTTTTCTAATAAGTTTGAAGCGTTTACAGTAAAATTAAAAAAAAAAAAAAAACTCGTGCCAATTCTGGCTATTTAAATATCCCCCCCCCCCAAAACATTCTATCCAAATTTTCCGCATTACAAAGCTGCCTGTGTAAATCGTCGCAAAATAGAACGCACATTCAACAATAAAATAGTAGATTCTTCCACAGCGGAAAACTGCACTAAGAGCATATTTGGGGTAATCTGTTCAGATCTACTTACGACGCGATTAAGTCCCCCAATAATGCTTCCCTCCACTTTCAAAATATCCAGCCAATGTTTCACAGTAAAAATTTGGCATAAAAGTAAACATTAATGGAAAATTTATAATGAATGGGTAGACTGTATATTATTTATATTTACCTTAATATTATTCGTCCATTTCCTTTGGGGGTTTCCCCTTAACAAACAATGAAAGTATAACTAGCAAATAATAAACAGTTTAAACTTCTTTTTTTTTTTAAATTTGCATATTTCATCAATTTATTATTCATTTTTTTTTTTTTTTTTTACTTGTATACAGTTTTGTCTAAACATTAATGTATTATTATTTTTGAGGTCTGGAAGTATACCAACATATTGGCATTAATGACTCTATTGACTTCTATATTATTTAAACTTCCAATATTTTGGTGAAAAAAAAAATATCAGCCCCATCTTTCAAATGATTCATCTCTTTGTATCTTGGAAAATGACACTACATAGTTCTTCTATTTCTTTCTTCTCCAGTTTCTTCCAAAGTTCACGCGTTATATTGAGATGTCTTTGATAGTATACAGTATTTTTCATAGTGTAGGTACTGTAGTGGAAGAAGAAGCAAATGGAAAAATTAAAATAATTTTGGAAAATATTATGGTGAATTTAACTTAAAGTGCATTTCAGTGCAATGAAATGAACTTAGATATCCCTAGACAAAGGACTCAGGTACAAGACACCGTTAAGAGAGGTCGAAGAACTCGGCCACTCTTTGTCTTTTAACCCCTTCTATAAATAAAATATAAAATAACCCTATAAAATATAACCCTAAATAATGAGTGTATAAACTGAATTTGCTCTGTGCAAGTCTGTGTTATCACACTGTCTGACGGTCGATGACCGCAAAATGAAGCAGGCTACCACGGAAAATGTCTCTAATCCCTTCTATATAAGTAAAATATAAAATATTATAACTACTAACAGCAGCATTATTTCATCAGTCGTCTTACAGCATCCATTCGAGAGAGAGCATCCGTGCCAGTTATGTGTTAAGCTTTTGAGAGTTTAAATCAATCAATAAGGGTTATGTCGCCCGTTAATATAAATAAATAACTCAAGTGCAGGAATTTCTGTATAATTATTAACTTAATTCAATATTCACAATCAATAATTACTATTTGTAAAGTTACTAAATTAATATTATATACTTGATTTATTTATTTAAAATAAGTGGTTCTTATTCTCTATTTCTTAAACATTTCTCTCTCTAAAACATATTCACATATATAAGCTCTTTCAAAACCGCTCACACTACAACAAACACGCTCCACATCTACCCAATAATATTACAGTATAACAATTTTGACAGAGCGATCCAGTCTTTCTTACAGTTTTAGAATCCAGCAATGCTGCCATTAGATTGTTTTTTTCTTAGAAGCCTCTTCAGCTCACTGTTCTATGATGGGCAGTGTTGTCAGTAACTAGAGAACACTGTCTGTGCACCGAGAATGCTCCGGGCACCAATAACAATAGATGTTGATGCGCCTTAAATTAAAAAAATCAATAAATTAATTAATTAAAAAGTTTTATTTACGTATATCTTAAATCTTTGGCACCTCTATAGCGTCCATCATCAGGAGCTATACAAAATATTCTTTGTCAAACGCTAAGAAAATCATCATCGTAAAATATTTCGCATAATATACAACAGATTTTAATCCATACCTGAGAGAATTAAAGTTGGATTACATATTACTTAACTTTCTCTTACTCTTTCTGAACCATTGCGATTAGCAAAGTTTCGAAATTGAGTTTTCTCCCGGAAATACATGTTTTGCAGCCCTATGAGTACGAAAAAAAATGAACCACTGCAACTGACACGGTAAAAATCCAACAACCGGAAGTATGACTTTACAGAATAGATTTTTTTAATTTTTTTTGGAATTTTCTTAAAAACTGATGCAATGATTTTTCTTGAAACTTGGAATACCGGCTGCACAGATATAAACCTAGCCATTTTTATTTTGAAATCTTTTGCCGGTCATATTTATTTTTGATTGGTGTGCTGAATAATATATTGACGATATATTTGAAATGTTAAACATTTGAAAATGTACAATGTTTTGGCGCTTTTACTGTGTGAACACATTCACTTTCTATGTATGTGCCATCTGTGGCCAGCTCAATATTTACCGTACCACTTTTATTCTTATAATTGGGGCAACCAAAGAAAGTGTAAAGAAACTTTTGTCAATTTTATAATTGTATTAACCTTTTTTCAGTTTTGTGAATAGGTTTGTCTGTAAAATCAAATCGTTGCGTTTTAATTATGCCCAGTTTTACCTATGTATATATATTACTGTAAGTATTTATTGTATTATTGAGCTCAAACTTTGACGCCTGTCTTAAATAATAATATTTTTTTTGTTGAATTTTTTAAATCAGATATTAACAGGTCATATAGTTATTCTTAATCCTATATTTGTATTATAATTCCACTATGAAATTATATACGATTGGTAGCGCTTCTGTTTACACATTATAGCTATTAAGGGAATCGTACAAGTGCAGACCAGTCGGCTTTAGAAACTTGTTCGCACATTTTGCTATATCTGCTATAATTAAAGATTACATTTTGACGTCATCACTTTTTCCCACAGTATCTGGGATTATTGTTTTAGAATAAAAGAAGAAGCAGCTTATCTCGGGAAAATATCTCTGATGCTTTCCAGCTATGCACGCACATTCAGCTACAACAGTTGACAAGGTATAAAATAATAATAATAATAATAAAGCATATATGGTTCCTTAAAAGAAAATATTAATAAAAAATCTGGTATGAAACACTCAAACAACTTTCTCTTACTCCAGTTTTCAAAATTAAAATTGACAAATTTCATAGTTAGTGTAACCACAAATTTTATGAAATTCGTCGAAAACTGAAAAAAACTGTTGAGTAAAAGCGTACTTCCGGTTTACTAATTTTCTTGAAACTTGGAATTTTTACCATCTATTTATTTGAACCTTTTACTGGCCATCTCTTGCATGTATGTGAACAGCATAGCTCAAAATCGAAAAACCGTAGATAGTCGAAACTTGATATTCCATTTAGGTATCACCATGAGATCTGACAGTACGTTATCTGTCAAAATTCCTCAACCGGAGTACCACTTTACTAGTTTTTTTTTTTTTTTTTTTACATTTTTGCGATTTTCTCAAAAATGGCTCCAACAATTTTCTTGAAACATAGTGCATCAACTACACACATACAAGGAGCTACAACATTTCTCCGGAAAAATTGATTTAATGGCACTTTTATGGGAGGAATGGGGTTATGTTTTTCTCTAAAGTGATATCATAGTTGATTATACAATTCTATCATCCAACCAAAATTAATTAGAAATAAATAGATGGCCAAAATTCCGAGTTTCAAGAAAATTAGTGAACCGGTAGTGCGCTTTTATACTGAACAGTTTTTTCAGTTTTTCGACGAATTTTATTAAATTTATGGTAGACTAACTACAAAAATTTGTCAATTATAATTTTGAGAACTGGAGTAAGAGAAAGTTGTGTGAGTGTTTCACAGCAGATTTTTTTTTTTTTTTTTATAATGGCCCAGCCCATCTAAATGTTTCCAGAATACCGAGCAATTTTAAAGAAAATGTTTTTTGATTTAATTGTTTATTTGGGAGTAAACTGTCGTTTGAAAGTTCCATACCAGATTTTTCTTTTTTATGATTGTGAGCTGGTTCTTGCATATCTCAAATAAATACTCTTCGAGATCTTTCGGAGCGGGTAATGTATTAATTGCTATTTTTTAAATCAGGAATTTTTCTTTTTTTGGAAAAAGGTCTTTTGATGAAATATTTTGAAGTGTTTACACGGAGTATTGGAAAATTGCACAGTATGATGATACATGTTTACATACAAGCCTTGAAGAAGAGAACTGACAATGGGCGAGCTTCCAAAAATACCTTTTCGAGTAAATGCGATGAACTATAAATCTGTGACAGACAATAAACAACATACAATCATTTAACTTTCTTTTGCTTTTTGGTTTTTTTTTTAAAAAAAAAGGTTAATTAGGAAACTAAAAAGAAAAAATCAAATTTAATTAAAAACAAAAAATACTCTTCACAGAATAAGTATAATTTAATAGTTTCATTCCATAATAATTTAAAAAGCTTTTAGTGATTAAAAAATAAAAATAAATAAAAAAAATTAGCATATTATTATTATTATTATTATTATGTGCAAAATGTTGATAAGTGCATTGTTCTCTACAGCTCAAATAAGCTTTATCTGCACTAATGAAATTTGCTGAGTCAGTTGCACGTGTCTTTTTTTATCTGACATAGTTACCGCCTAGCAAAAACTTATACAAAATGGTCAAGTAAATAAGATGATTTAATAAATATATAAACTAATATGTATTTAAATTAAAAAAATAAATAAATTAAACAAAAAAATAAAGTTCTACAACAACTTGACGACAATTCTTCCATTATAAATTATTTGGCTAATGATTATATTATTATTAATCTTAAGTTTACAAATTTTAAGTTTTGAATTAATCAACTAAAATATATTAATTTTTCTATTTATTTATTCAAAATGTACAATTACAGAACATAATTTTTTTTTTTCTTTTTAATTTAAGGCGGGTATCCAACATCTATGGTCATTGGCGCCTGGAAACTTCTCAGTGCATGCCGGCCTCTGGGCAGTGTTCTCTCGTTACAGACTACACTTCCATCACCGGACAGTGAGCTGTAGAGGCTTCCTAGGAAGGGAGAAAAAAATCTAAGGGCAGCACAGCAGGACTCGAACCGGGTCCTCCGCGTGGGAATCCAGTACGCTAACCACTTAGCTCTATAGCCCTCTCTTTAAAAGAGCTGTTGGATATTAATAAACATCTTTCTACATATTATAATGTTGGCCTAAATGAAGAAGTTAATCTTAAAGATTTGAGCATATTGTTGAAAATAAGGGGTGAATTACTCAATTTAAATTGTGTCCCATGGTTTCATAAAGGCCCGGATAAAGAGAGATGCCACTTGGGTAATCTAAATGAACGAGAGGATATGTTCCACTTCTTATATCAATATTCATCACTGGCTCATATTCGTCAATTACTCTTTGGAATAAGTTCACTTTCATTACAGTTTATTATTTCTTACCTCTCCAATATGACTGGAATTGCCTTATTTTTGTAAAATTTGTTCAACAAGCTCTAGCCAATCATTAATACCTACAATTTAATAATTATAATAAAACAAAACAAAATAGTAATTTTCTTTGTAATCTGTAATTTTGCTTTTTTTTTTATGTATAATTAATAACCAAACTCTGGCAGACGGCTTCATGCCATGCTAAATATGTAATACTAATTTACTTATTTTTTTTATGTAATATTTTCTTTTAAATAAAGTGTATTATTATTATTATTATTATTATTATTCCCCTCTCTTTACAGAACGTATTAATAATATTAAAGTAAAGTAGAAGTTTTCAAATTAAACATTTGCTTTAACATTTTAAACTAAATTAAACAATACATCAAATATCAGCAAAATTATAATATACGTTTCCATTTTAGGGTTTTGCATTATCGATGAGCATAATAATATAATAACAATAATAAGAACAAATTAGAAACTATTTCTCCAGGGTTTTAACTAAAAAACTGAAACGATCTTTTAGGTCTAATGAAAGCCATACTTAGCAGTACTAAAAACATTAATTTACATTTTACCTTATTAATAACTGGAATATATTTCTATCTATGGAGGATTCAAAAGTAATTTTGTTAACTTATATACTATTACGAATGGTATGTTAGTTTAGTGGTAAATAAGATAACCAGAGCTCATGTAACATCTACAGATAGACATAATATGCCAATTATTAAGGTTTATGTTACAAATATAATTACTATTTTAGTACTGTTGAGGATGGGCTCATTAGGCCGACATTAGTCCCTAGACATTAGTCACTAATTTGTTCATAGTAGTAATTTTTGTTTTACTTGTCCTAAAGGCGGCAACTGACTTGCCGGAACATTGTTATCTAATAATACTCGTTAACGAGCATTACATTACAAATATGAAAGCGAAAAAAAAAGTACTTGGTTTAACAGCGGCTCCATTTCGTTACAATGCTGTTGATCCTGATGATCCTACAAGATCGGTTACTTAAGACACTGTTCAATAAAAAATAAAAATCTTTTCTAGGAACCATTCCATTAAAGCGTATATGCATCTAGAAGGCGTACTGACATCTGCTGGATGAATGTGCGCTCTGAACAATCAAAGGGATTCGCAAAAAAAAAATCAGACAGTCTAGAGGAGCAGTCAATCAGATAGTCTGTCGCCTTTAATGTTCTTTAAGCATTCCGAAAATAAACTTCCCCTTTTTAATAGAACACATTCGCTTCGAAATGCTGTGGGTATCTTAACTAGTTTTTATGCCTTTTTAAAAAAAAAAAAACAGTTTTAATCTTAACGTCACACTTCCGGTTCATGGATTTTGCCCAAAACCTTTGTGTCAGATGAGATGGTAGTACCTAAACAGAATACCGAAAGTGTGAGGTTCCTACAGCTTTTTCGTTGTTGAGATATTTTGTTCACACACACACACACACACACACATCCCAGCATTCGTTAAAATCATTTGTTTCCCTTTTCAGGGGGGGGGCTTCTAAATATGTATTTATAATAGGTTTGTAAAGGAGAGAAATTGGTTTGGTTTAGATGAATAAACTAGAAGTGAAGTTGAACACTATAATATAAAAGCAACACTGACTGCGTGGACTTAACACTAAAATATATAGAATGGTAGTGAGACGTAAAGAGAAAGGTTGATGACGCGTAGTGACTGCTGTATGAACTCTGCTATAAGACTCGCTGAATACTCTCCTGTCGCTGTATTTAAGCAGTTTCTCCCACTCTAGTCTAGCCTAAGTGGTAAGTGAAACTGCTTCTCTCTCTCCGGTGAAAATTCAATTTAGAAAAAAGCTTAGCGCTACACTGTTCCCCTCCCCCACAAAAAACAAAAAACCAAAAAATCAGTTTTCCTGGGAAAATATTTTAAATGAAAATGATGCAGCGATGAAAAGCGCGAAAAATTGAATAAGCGGACGTCAACATTATTCACTTATATATGCACATAGACGGTTCGCGAAAAACATTTTTTTACCTTCTCAGCGAGCCACAAAACATGTATTTCCGGTAAATATTCAATTTCTCCAATTTAACACGATTGCAATACTCAGGAATAAGAGAAAGTAAAAAAAACCAACATAATCAGCTGTCATGTCGTTAAATACATAATTATAAAGTAATAGGCGAAAGGAACATTATATTAAACTTTATGTCCTCCATATAAATTATATATGAGGCAAATTTAATTAATTAAATTGTAACGAGTATATAAAAATTCCAGATAAATATTATAATAATTATATAATGGTATTACAATTAAAGTGTAATACATAGAAGGAAACAAAATGGTAGCGCGGGGAATGAAGCCAGTTCTACCCACTTGATTATTGAGGGAATACCATATCGGGATTTAGCTGGCCGGGTAATATATATAGATACCCACCATTCACATATTGACTCATACATACACAACACGCGCACACAAATACATCCATATGTTTACTTTGTGAGTGGCATTATAATGTATTTAGTATTCATTGGTATTATAAATAAATCATTAAGAACAATTATATAAATTTACTATTAAGTTATTAAAGGTAGTACTTTGACATTTTCTAAGTACAGAATTGAAAGTTGATATAACAGGAGGGGGGGGGTGGCGGAGGAATCTGTTGTGTAACACCCACATGACTTTCTCCCGCACAGTTCTAAATTTACACATTTTCTACAGAATTGGAATTTCTATTTAATAATCTTAAGTGCAACCAGGTGGTGCAACCCGCTAGATAGCACTATACCATTTCTGTCTATCCTAATTGATTTGTTCAAGAGCTATCAGCTCGCACCAACCTCGGGACTGCTCTGAGAAAAATTGAAAACTCCGAGGTCGCCACCAACCTGAATAGTGGTCTGTAAATCTTGAAAAGTGTATGGGAATGTTCTCTTCCCCCCCCCCCAGGTTCTTACCACTTCCCTTGTTGTAGTAGCAGCCCTACTCCCGTAAAAATCAGCACTTACACTGCAGAAACATACATTTAGAAGAAAGCTTAACGCTACTGTCCCGCCCAAAAAAATCCATTTTCCGGGACAAATGTTTCAAATAAAAGCAGATGGTACGCAAAGTTTCATCGAACACCGTTGCAGCCGTTTTCGAAAAAATTACGAAAAAGTGAAGAAAAAAAAATAAATCATACCCAAAAAGTCGCACTTCCAGTCCATGGATTTTGCCGGAAACCTTCGTGTCTGATGAAGTGCTTATACCTAAACGGAATACCACGGGCTTCCTACGATTTTTTTTGTTTTTGAGATATTTGGTTTAGAAGCACACAGACCCAAGTTCTACCATTATCTGAAATCGCAGGTAAGCCTAACACGACACACTGTCCCAAAAAAAAAGAGCCCTCAAGAATTAATTGTCACAAACGGGAGTTGATAGGAGACCTAAATAAATGTAAGTGATGTGTAGTGTGCCAAATTTAACATCATACAACAGTTTTCCAGAAACTCATGAAAACTAATATAAAAAATGAATTAGTCGCATTTCAGATTGGCAAAAACTTTCGAAAGAATCTCTCTAAGGTCTCGGCTTTAGCGATCACTGTGTTTTCATTTTTTGAATTGTTTTGTTCATATACAGTATGGCCCTTTTCCTCTTTGGGCGCCAGGCAGTTTCACTGTCAGAGATAATTGAGTATCTTAGAAAACCAAAGAAATTATAAATTAACTTAAAATTACTCCTATCTTCTTCGGGTCATAAAAATGCGGCCAATCCTCGGCTAGAACAGTGGAGAGTGGGGCAGGTTCTTAATTAACCACAAAGTAAACCGTCTATTAAACATTAACTATATTTAACAACTAGTTAAAGGAAAACAAATGAGAAAGATATAATTTACAATGAGTAGAGAACGAAAATATAGATATACACAGTGGCGAGCGAGAGAAGAGAGTGAGCCCCTCCCTTATTCTCTCTGACTAGCTCACCGTTATAGGGCAAAGTCTGCTTACAACAGAAAGAGAACGACCACTCGCTAAAAACATCGTGCTCCGTATTTAAGAGGCTACCTCAAAACTTGTACCTCCGGAAAAACCTCATTTCCGCAATACTTTCCTATTAAGAGACACTAATAAAAAACAAAATGCATTCAGTTACTTATTCTTAAAGAGATTTAATTTGGATTTAGCAACAAAATCTGACATAAAACACTTACCCGATTTCTCTTAACTTAATGATGAAAGCGCACTACAACTACGCATTACCTCTTCCTGTCATGCCCACTGCAATGTATTGACGAATAAGCTTCAACATGGACAGCCAATCTTCACCCATAGAAGCTCTCTCTCTAGCTTTCACCAGGAAGTAGGAGAAACTGGGATAAAATGCAGGAAATCTGAGGACTTAAAAAAAGAATCACCTGATTAACTTTGAAATGTTAATAAGTATCAAGATAGATTAACCTTTCAAGGGTTCATCACAGTGTGTGGCCATATCGCTGTTCAACTGACTCACATTAGTTAACACTACTATTCTATATCATGCTGCCAACTCATCACTCTGTGCTCGGTCACTCCTCATGGTAACGATAACTATAAATTGCAGATACGTTATGATCCCACATTTTCACTGTCACCAATAACCCAAATCCTGCTTCGCATAATAGAAACAGAATATAAGTTTAGACTTATTATTATTTTTTTTTCATTTTTGACTTAAGTTTTTCCATTTCATACACCTACAAAGGACAAGCACCTATCCAGGCAAGTAGAAGAACAGTGTATAAATAATACTTTCCCACGTAGACAAATCCCAATCACACACACCCTTTCTCCCTTCCGCCTACATATTCCTACATTTTTGATTCCATACAAACAGCTAACTATACACAATAAAAAAAATCACACACTCGTACACGAGAGAACCACACTATTGATTTTTGTAGAGCACAGAATGGATTTAGCTTTTATAATAGCTAGAATTCCTCCAAAATAAGGGCATCTTAAAATTTAATTTTAAATGGGATAATTTAATTATAAATTCATATCTTTGACACACGCGATATAAGTATTAGAGGAATAAGATGGTGGTTTCATTGAGTTCCTTTTAGTGGATTTCATGTAAAGAGCGCATCAGAATTAAGTTACTGAACAAATAGAACATAATTTAACTTTTTTTTTTTTTTTTACACGGATAATGAACGCATTAGGGAATGATGCAAACTAAAAGTTTTATAACATTTATAAATATGAAAAAATAAATAAAAAATTGTATTGAACAAAATTGGTAATCATTATAGATATAATTGGCAGAAGAATGCCAATCAAATTACATCATCTCAGGCCAGACTATAACGAGGCTAAATGTTAACGACAAAAAACTTAAATACAACCAACCATAAGGCGTTTACGCATTTTTCTTTTATTTCATATTTTAAACAGTCATTTGTCCTCGAATACCTTGTTTTGTTTTTTTCTGTTTTTCTTAAAAAATCAATTAATCACTTCCATGACTTATTATTAACTAATATTTATTAAATATGGAATTGGAAGTACTTGATAATCTCACTATATTTAGTAGTTTAATCCTACATTAACATCTGTAACTTACTTTTCTTTCCTGTATTTTTTTTCATTTCAAAACATTGTTTTTTGCGTTTGTAATTTCATTTTTGTAAACCCACCAAGGGCGCTTATTTTCATACCTGCCGGTAATAGAAACATTAATCTTTCATCAGCAAGAGGAAACATAGCCTCTTAAGAAGTAAAAATAAATCTGGTGTGAAACACTCACACAACTTTCTCTTACTCCTGTTCTCAAAATTATAATTGAAAAATGTTATAGTTTGTGTACCAAATATAACTAAATTCGTCGAAAACTGAAATAAACTGTTCAATTAAAGCGCATTTCCGGTATACTAATTTTCTTGATACTTGGATTATGTCCCATGTATTTATTTCGAAATTAATTTTGTTTGGATGATAGAATTGTATAATGAACAACTATGATACCACTTAAGAGGAAGCTGTAACCCCACCCGTCCCCTAAAAAAAGTGCCCTCAAATGAATTTCCCCAGAGAAATGTTTTAAATAAAAGGTGTAGATCTTTGCATG